>WRNY01000051.1:0-252443 GCA_012978405.1 Pseudocercospora macadamiae
ATATAACCTACGTAATAAATATAGTATCCTACTACTAGACTACGTACTCTCTTAATTTAATAAAGGTAGTAGTAATAGCTTTATTAATAAGCGTTTAATATTATCCTAAGAGTTTAACTAGTCTAGTCGATCTAGGAGGTCTAAGAGACTAGTAATAGCTAGTTTGTCTTATCGATTATTAATAGTACTATACTACGAGTCTACGTAATTACTATCTAAGTCTATATAAATAAGCTATCTATTTACCTACTAATAAATCTATAATATATTCTTATCTCTTATATAAGCTTATAATATCTAAAGTCCTATACTCGTCTATCTTTAATAAGATCTTAAAGAATAGTATAGATTATAGGCTTAAGTGCTACTACTAACTCTACGTCGATCGAGCGCTTTAGACCTATACTTCTACGTAGCTCTAAGTACTACTAAGATAATAGAACAAATCTATCTAGCTTTAGAATACGATAACTCTCGAAGTTATATAGAGCGTCGTACTTATAGAATAGCTCTTTAATACACTTACGTAGCTACGCCTCTTTCTTTTTATCTAAGTAGTCTCTTATAAGCTATATATATAGCCTCTATATAGTAAGAGCATAGCGGAGTATAGGAATACTAATTGCGAGTCTATTACGTTCGCGGAGGGTATCGCAAATTATCTTATAAATATAGCTAGTAGTAAGCTATAGCTTAATTTCGAGCTACTATAGGTCTAGATTAATAGAGGGACGAACTATAATTAATTATAATAAGTTTGGAGAGTGTTAAGCGTGTATAGCGAGTGTAGCGAGTGTATTTAGTATATGAAAGGAGAGAAGGAGAAATCGGAGATTCGGTGTTATAATAGCTTTGTAAGCTCAGGCCACCGCCCAAAGCCCCACCAATGCGTCCACAATTCCACGTTTCTGGAGTGAGTTGCCGACAGATCTTCGGCTTCTGTTTCTGGTTGCTCATCCAACGTCAACCTTGAACATCACATGCGTTCATCGTAAGGCATATGCTGAGTTCTTTGATTGACACCTGCTTCGAGAACGTCTTTCATTACTTGGAGAGATTACTTCCAGACACCATTTTCCGCCGCTGTGCCTCCTTCAATTCGTATCTTGGCGCTTGGCCAAATCGCGCTTTCCATGCCACCACAGATCCTGAGCCACTTGAGCATTCAAGACCAATGGATTAGAAGAATGGCTAAATGTCGCAGCCTACATAAAAATGCTCAGGCTTTTCATACCACAAGCTTCACTTCATTAAGAGTCGTAGCGGATTCCATCGCAAGGGTTAATCCTCGAACAGGACCAAGTACTCGACGAGTCCTGAGAGTAAAGAGCTGGCAAGAAGTCACATGCAGGATTAAGCATACTCCTCCAAAGGAATATCTGCAGCTTCAGCTATCACCGAGCTCTCCTCCGTTCAAAATTCCCCAAGGACTTAAAGATCCTCTAATTCCGATCACAATTCTACTAAAGTAACATACACAACATCTACTGGTAAACATACCACCCGCCAAAAACAGCAATCACACCATGCCTCCCATCAAAATCTACACCTTCTCCACCCGCCTCCAATCTCTCTCTCCCCAACAATACAAATCCTACTACGAAAACACCCATGCCCCTCTCATCCTCTCCTTATTAGGCGATGCAGCTCCCTTGGCCTATGTCAGGAACTATATCTCAAGATCTTCAGACGATGGCTCTGTACAATTTCTAATGGGAGGAGGAGATTTGGATTTTGATTGTGTTTGCGAGTCGACGTTTCGAGACCAGGAGCATATGAAGTTGTGTATGGCTGAATTGAATAAACCGGGAAAGAAGGAACAGAGGGAGGATGATGAGAGGCAGTTTTTGGATATGGGGAAATTGAAGGTGGTTGTGGTTGAGACGCATGGTGATTATAAGTAGAGGGGACGTCTTTGAGGGGATCTTGGGAGATGTGTCGTGTCAATTATGGAGGTTCAGATATGCATTGATTATAGACGTGTGTGATTGGGATTGCTGATTCGATCAAGTCAGATATCGTCGTCGCTGAACTGAGTTAATGGAGGCCAATGTCTCTCTGGCTTTGAGGGCCAAGGAAGGTAGCAAAGCCTTGATAACATGTCAATGGAAAATTGAGACATGCAGTATCCACAAGTATGCATAATAAGACTGTTTACAAGGACTGTTATCCCTCTTGATCTGTTCTCATTGCAACCGTGAAGAGACGCCCATGCCCACGAAGCTCATTAAGTCCAACGAAATTAAGCGTGATATTGTACACCATTTTGAGAACCCATTTACAAGGTGATTGGGATACATGGGAGAGCGAGGTTGATGAAGCCCTGCAATCAAAATGTCAGCATCGATTAAAGGTTGGAGAAGGGGAATATCGGGACTTACCTCTTGGGTGGTGTCGCAGCAAGCAACTGAGCCCTGGTTGCAAGAGCCACCGACTGCATGAAAGATCAGCTGTATTCACATCATTCAATGAGTTGTGTTTGAACTTACGGAGCATGAGGGAGCAAGAGCCACCGAGAATACCGTCGGCGAGGGAGAATGGGGCGCTCTCAGCGCCGCCGTCGCAGCAAGAAGCCTTCTGGTTATTGCCGCAGGTGTAGCCTCCCTCTGGCTTACCCTCTGGCTTGCCCTCCTCTGGCTTGCTCTCCTCTGGCTTGGACATGGATGGCTCCTCGCCAGCGTATGGGACTGCAGCGCCCATGGCAAGGGTGGCAGCAGCGAAGATGGTGAAGACGGTGGTGAACTGCATTTTGATTGATTTGGTGGGTTTGGTGGATTGGTTGATTGAGGTGAGGATTAGTCTTGTAAAAGAGAGAACTAAAAGTTGTAAAAGAGTGACTTTTGTTGAGTGCTGTTGATTGTTTGCTGGTGGATGATGATGGTGAAAGATGGGTTCGAAAGCCATCTTTATACCTTTCTCTCATCACCCATCTGCTATGGCCATGAGTGATCATCAACACTACCGGCTCCCTTCCGCAAGCGTGTTCCGTGATTACTGTGAGTGCATCATCAAATCATGCAGTATAGTGGTCTGAATTCGGCTTGGTGAGATCTCATCCAGTTCACGGCGTCGAGTCACGGTGTTGGCCTTCCTTGGAGAAGAAATTACATCTTGAAGATCTTCCGCTGAGTAGAGGAGTGTGCAGAGACCCATTATTGCCGTATTGGGTGCTGTGAAGTGGAGATACAGCCGTAAAAGTCAGAGGGCTGAGTCGACCACGACTGAAGACAGTTGAGCACAGGACATTGGCCGTCTTGGGCGCAGTTATGCATAGTAACAAGTCCTTGGATCCATGTCTCAGGTAAGCAGAACGGCACTCGGCGCCCAGTCGCATCCTTTGCCCTGGCATGTGAGCGCTACAGCACGAGGGACGTTGTCGCCGGCTTCCGAAAACGTCTTTGACGGGGCTGCGCACGCATTGATGATCGTATTCGAGGTTTGTCAAATATACCGCAACGCAATCTTCCTTATTTGCTTGTGGTGAAGTGGTCTCAATAGTAAGCTTGTGTAGCCATCGTGAGTCGCATGGAACATCCAGGCTGAGTCTTCATCGATGCTTCTCGCGTATCGTGTGTAGGTGATGACCACCAGTGTCAAGGCTGGCTTCTCCTCGTCAGGATCGAGTGAGGAAGCCTCGAGGAAGGAAGGTTCTGGTTCGGCCCGCCCGAGCGGCGATCAAAGCTCCTTTCAATCCGGGGAATTCCCTGTGCCCTTGTCGTCGATTCAACGACACGAGAACCTTGCCCATACTCACAACGACTGTATCACCACCAGAGTCTAATTATTTGAAGAGCTCGCTTGCTTGAGAACATTCTCACACGGGAGCAGTTGACGCAGCCCTCGACATGAGGACCACATTTGCAGAGGAGATGGCCGCCCCTGGAGATGTCACCTATTTCGCGAAGATCGCGGCAAGATCCTCCGAACAGGTTGCTATGACTTTGCCAGGATTCGCCCGTTACGGGACAGACACCGCACAACAAGCCAAGTAGTGTGCACCCACTATACCAAAGGATTATACACTTCGGGCAGGAGTCTCGGGTTCCTGCGTCACCTGCTCCCCACATCCAAATACGGACCAGAACAGTCCTAGGAGAATGCCGCGACGAGCCTTCAGGAGTCCAACGCAGGTCTCTTGTTGTCATGATGGTGCTTTGCTTGGCGCAATGAGTACGTACTGTGTTCATCTCGGTAAGATTCAGGCACAATCCTTAACGAGGTGTGTTATGAGGACCTCAGCTCGATCTGAAACTGTGGAGAACACAGCGCTTGGCAGCACTCTATACCACATTACCAGTTTGGGATTGGTTGGAAGAGACAACACTCACAGCAGCTTTTGTCAGCTATTGACACTCCGATCGATTGCTGAGAATTGCTCTTAAGCACTCCCAGACTTCTACGCCTAGCACCGAAACCTCGAAAGCCGCACTGCTGATAGAACAGGCTGGACACCATCAAGATCTACGCTCGCAAGGGGCCGAATTTTTCTACGACACCAACCGGACTAGAATCTCTTGGGCCCCATGGAAGCCACGCAGTCATCTTAGATTCGATCCTCCACAATGTAGGCCCTTTCCGCGACCATGTACGAGAACGTTGACGACGATCCTGTGAGCCCGTACTGCTAGCGGCACGGGAAGCTTATGCCAGGTATCTGAAATGGTCGGACGACAGATCGAAGACTCGCTAGGTGCCATGAGTGCTTGCTCGTTCAGTGCCGTTCGGAAAGGAGTATTGTTGCATGGCTGTCCGTCAACACCAATCTTAGGTCGAAGACCAGATTGACTACAATCCCAGTCGATATTCGAAGATGCGGTCGCCCAGCTTATAGGACAAGTCCTGTTATTTGAGACGCAATTTCCTTCTTCGTCCGAGTCTGACGCAAATACCAACAGGCAAATACAAACCAGGGCACGTTCTACATAAACGCGCCATATAAGGTACGCCGCAGTCATCATGGCTGAGAACTGACATGACGGATGATGCGCAACACCCTGCCTGCACGAAATTTAGAACTACAGCCGTTAGAGACAGGAGAACATATCGGGAACACCACCCTTTGCTGTGCGTCAATGACTCGATGCTCTCTGATCGGTGCTCGAGAATATGCCGCACACCTAAGTCGCATTGATCATCAGTCTGACGAGGAGACTCTTTCAAGATTCTCATCATCGCTGTTTGTCATACGTGAGCGTTTGCCCTTCTATGCTACTTTTCGATATTCTCAATAACGTATCGGTTGTTCCGTCTCACGTTAATCCGGAGATTTGGAGTAAGCAATCGATGAAGCCGATTCGAAGCTCACGTCTTACTGTGGAGTGTCTATGTATAAACAAACCAACAGTCTCCTGTTTGCGATTATGTTGATCATGATATGATCCTCCGTCCTCCGTATCCAGGATCGTACCATCGGCAACCCGATTCTCGGCGCAAATCGGCAGTTGGGCCACCGCTTCAGTCCTTTCCTTCTGGACTGCAACTGCAACTACAACTTTGACTTTCCGCGATAATGTCTACGATGGCAGCAGAGATTCGACCACCCAGGCTCGGCCTTGAGCGTGGAAAGTCGCAATACGTGCAACTCCCGCGCAAGGGTAGCAGCCGAGCCTGCGATGGCGACCTTGTCCTCCCACGCCTGACGTTGGCGTGTGAATCTGAAGAATGAAATACGCACTGGAAAGGAAGATTTTAATACATACAGCAGAAACATTGATGGAAGTCTCAGCTTTCGCTCGGCTCTTTTCTCTCTGCAAATTTGGTAGCGAGAACGAGTAGCTCGGTAATGCATCGGGGAGTTTACGCTGACCTCCCCAATGACATTGCTGGCTGCTGTTGGCGGGGTTGTGTTGACACAGGCTAGCATTGGGTGGGCCCTGTCGAACTCACTGTTGACCGCAACTGAAAAGGTGAGTGAGTTGTTGATTCACTGTACACTCTGCCTCTGACTGTTTTGGGGCATTTGATTGCCAATGTCGCTCACTATTCTCTCCAGGCGAGCTGCCGTTCGCTCACTCCCATCAAAAGCACCGGTCTGCACCCGCTACTTCAGCACGCCGGTCAACGACACCTTTGCCCCGGTTTCGAGTACACCTCCTCCGCCGCCTGAAGCTCAGACTTCACTATGGAGCGCCGTCAATGCTCGGGCTCCCCGATACGACTGGTCCAAAGATGAGATTCGAGACATCTACAATACGCCCCTTATGGAGCTGGCACATCAGGCGGTATGTGGACAGGATGGGCAATAGGCCTGCATGATATGATCGGTAATGAATCTATACTGATCAGATCTTTCACAGGGTGTCCTACACCGACGTTTCCATTCGCCTTCAGCTGTACAGATGTGTACGCTCATGAACATCAAGACGGGCGGCTGCAGCGAAGACTGTTCATACTGTGCTCAATCGTCCCGATACAACACGGGTCTCAAAGCCACTAAGATGTCCCCAGTAGACGACGTTCTTAACGCTGCTCGAATAGCAAAGAGCAATGGCAGTACGCGCTTCTGCATGGGTGCTGCCTGGCGAGATATGCGAGGCCGGAAAACAAGCTTGAAAAACGTCAAGGCTATGGTTGAGGGAATCCGTGCCATGGATATGGAGGTCTGCGTCACCCTTGGAATGATCGACCAGAACCAAGCCGATGAGCTCAAAACAGCTGGACTTACTGCATACAACCACAACGTGGATACGTCGAGAGAACACTACCCATCCGTCATCACAACCCGATCTTATGACGAGCGTCTGCAAACCTTGTCAAATGTGCGGAACGCTGGCATAAATGTATGCTCTGGCGGCATATTGGGGTTGGGAGAGAAACCTGAGGACCATGTTGGTCTTATCTACACGGTCTCGACACTCCCAGCTCATCCCGAATCTTTTCCCGTAAATGCTCTGGTTCCAATAAAAGGCACACCGCTCGGAGACAGCAACAAGAAAAGAATCTCCTTTGATGCCATATTGCGGACCATCGCCACTGCTCGGCTTGTCATGCCAGCCACCATCATTCGAATCGCTGCGGGACGGACGACCATGAGTGAGGCTGAGCAGATACTCTGTTTCTCCGCCGGTGCAAATGCTGTGTTCACCGGGGAGAAGATGTTGACTACGGAAGCGGTCGGGTGGGACACGGACAAAGTGATGTTTGAGAAGTACGGGCTGGTCCCAATGAAGCCTTTTGAGCGTGGAGGCTATCGTGAAACTAGCTGGAGCTCGATGAAGGCTCAGACTGGTACTGTCGCTTCACAGGCACAGGAGACTGTTGCATCGGAAGCTTCAGCTACTGCGTGAAAGTGACAAGCGGTGTCCTCACGATCAAAACTCCCTCCTGCCTTCAACGGCGAAGTCGGTGTACAATGTACTACTTTCTCGGGACAAAAATGCAACGAGATTTAGCATGTACCTAGCATGCATTATTTGCTGCGCGGCCATCGGCGAATTCCAAACAAAGGCAAAGATGTTCGCCGAATTCAGGCAAGGAATACTTTGTGCTTTCAATGTCACAACTCTTGAGTCCGGTGCACCAGATGCCAAGTCATATGCTAATTTTGGAGCAGCGTAGCGGAGTTCCTCTAGCTTCCCAGTATCGATCTGCGAACGTCTCAATGTGCAAGTGGTCCTGGGTGCTAGGATATACAACGACGACCTTGAATCAATGCGCCCTGAATGGTGTGGTGTGTTACACTTTCCATGCATCATCAAAGGAGGCCTAATGGCAGTATACATGACGAGGTGACACCTGGCATGGATACACCCAATTCACACGACCTCTCAACGGCTATACCGTCGAACCATTAAACGGCTGACTCAAGATGATCCACTGATATTACCGTGTACTCGGTCCTGCCGACCAACACATAGCACGAGTCAATGACGTGGCGGCACACTATACACAGAAGGACAACAACACACAGCCCGCATTAGGAAATCGTACTACAGAACAACGGCTATAAGCTTTTTCGAAGCTCGATTTGGCAGACCGCCCTTTAGTCCAACGAAGGATTCGTCGCGAAGTGTTTCGGAATCTTTTCCCTTCCTTGGGATATATAGTTTCGGTCCAACTTTCCTTGTCTCCTTGTGGTGATGCTGCTATTCTGATCATAAAAGTTTTTTTGTCTCCTCTTGAACCAGCAACGACGCGACCGCCACTGCAACTTTGTATTGTGGCTTAGGTATTCACGATTAACGCAAGACCACACGGGAACTGGAATCCAGAACAGCATCGAGCCTCGGTATGGTCAATACGCTAATCAATTTACAAGGCTACCGAGTGTTTGGGTCTATGCACAGCGAGTCAGTGTAGTTGCAGATGCCTTGGAAATGTAGACACACCGCTCACTATATGGTGGTGGAGTGAATTACCACAAAGTCAAGGGGGAGACAACCAAGTCATGTAACGTTTTGCTGAATATCTACGATTGTTGGAAGCCTGAACACTATTTCTCCATCTAAATCTACGCCAAGAACTCCAGGTTGCTATAGCTGCTGACATGTGTTGTACAGTACAAGAGTCCGTATCTACGATGCAATTGCCTCTCCTGTAGACATTACTACCAAGTCGAGAAATTGACTGGCTGGGATCTGGGATGCGATGACTCCAAGATAGGACAGATATTGCTGGTTGGAAGCGGATCCCAGCTCCAAGCATAGTTGTGGAGTCGATGAGTATCGACCGATGGCAATTCGTTATACTTGAACGGCAGTATGGGACCTGCCATCGAAGTAGGTACAAATGGTTCTTGTGTCTGGAACTATTAGCGCTGGGTGACAACCTCGTCCATGAAATTCGGCATACCCAAACATTGGAGACCGAAGGCCCAACACTTCCAGCATACTGAGGACTGTCGAAGAGTAAAGAGCTTGAAGAATTCTTGGGAAACACATCATTAACATGTGTGCTGTCCCAGTCACCGTCTGTGTTCGATGATGGGCATTGTAAATGGTCTCGTGTCCAATTATTGCTCGTGTTGTAAGATTCAGGCGATGGTGGAGGTGCCCTCGCTTCTGGCGACCCACGAGGTTGCGTTTGTGGAGACATTTTGTTGAATGAACTCCCTTGGATCCGTTGTGGTTGTGCGGGCTCAGAGGCTCGTTGTAATTCGTACTCCAGCCTCGCAATTTTCTTCTCCAGATGAATCACATATGAGGGACCACGCGATTGCTTGAATTGAGAGCCGTAGGAGCAAGATAGTCTGGACCATTTTAGCTGAGCATTGAGCGTGAAGACAGAGAGATGCATACCCAAGGCCGTCGCATTCGATGCAGCTGAGCTTGCCATTGCACTTAACCTTCCTTCGTCGACATTGATCACACTATGGTTGTTTAGTAGATGTAGATACCATGATGTCAATTGTGCAAGTGACTTACTGCTCGCACTGTTCGTTTCCTAGGAGGAACAGCAATCGTATCTGGAGTCATAGTGTTGATGCAGTGACAAGGCTTCAAGAGGAGGGCCGTGTGTCTACCAAAGGATAGAGATCGATGGCCTTGTATGTCAGTCGACCACACCTTTGTCAGACCGCTCGACAGGGCTGATGCAGACTGATAATACGGTTGGATAGGCACGGCATTCTCAAGCATAATCCATGTTTTATTCACCTTTCGCCAGAGTGCAGAGCAAGTACCGAACGGCCGTGCGATCCCGAAGGCATGTTTGTAACCTTCCAGTCTCGCGGGTCAGGTCAGTGGCCAACGATCTGAAAGCGGTCTGTCGTGGCCACAAAGTCAAGACGTCTTCACATGCCATGAGTGTGGCGGTGAAACACCTCGTGCCATTGCCTCAACCCGCAGGAGATATGCGTCTGGAGAGAAGGCTCGAGAGTGAGCCCAGAAGGACAGCATTCGCATAGCATGGGGAGTGACTATTCCTCAAGCCTGGTATCGATGTACCGCTCGATGGGTGTTCAGACGATTCGATGGCACGGACGATCAGCCACGAGATTGGTTGTCTCGGTTGTCACAGGGTTCCACCGTGCAGACTGGACAACCACCGAATAATGGGTAGCGCGAAGGAGGTGATGGCAGCCACATTAGAACTGTGATGAATTCTGAGATGCCTGGCGCATATCGCGGAGCCACAGTAGCAAGGAATTTGCAGAACATCGCCACCTGATGATGTGGTGGGGGAGGAGACAGAAAACAGCTGCCTCCAAACAAACAGATGCAGTCCCATGATCGGCGCATGGACCCCCGACTCCGTGCCCACCCGGCACCGCAAAGCTTCCCCGATCGGCTGTGACTTCACCAGCACAGACGACTTCCGCGACCTGACGGCGATAACACCAGGATGCGAAAACTCGAAGACGCCATCTCGAGTTGGCAGGTCCTTGGGCAATACCAGACTCTCAGGGAATTGAAGGACGGCGTGCGGCTTGACGAGCATAGCTTCGCCGCCACCAGTGGTCTCCGATCTGTTTGCTGGAAGGCCTTCCTGCTATTCGACACTTTGGATGTGGACGAATGGCAGCGCACGCTCGCCTCATCACGATCGGCATATAATTCACTGCGTGCCCATTTCTTTCGCTACATAGACAGCCCTGAAGATGTCGGGTCTGGCTTCGACCCATTGAGCCAGGATGCAGAGGTATGAGTTCTTCGGGGCAGCAAACCTGCTTTCCATATGTATGGCTCTTCTCAAGGCTAAGTCATGAAAGACCTCTCCTTGGCAACAATTGCGCAAAGACGAAGAACTTCGTGCGGAGATAGTGCAGGATGTCGAGCGACAATCCATTCTTCAGGATTCAGGGCACAGACGCATGCTCACTGACATACTTTTCACCTTCTGCAAACTCAACCCGGATGTTGGCTACCGGCAGGGTATGCACGAGATAGCTGCTCCAATCCTTTGGGTGGTTGAGAGTGATGCAGTCGACCTGGGTGAAGCCAGCAAAGCCCTTGGTGAAGAGGGGATTATCAAGACGATATTCGATGCCGAATACATTGAGCACGACTCATTTGCCATATTTGGCCAGGTCATGCAAAACGCAAAGACATTTGTAAGTTCTGACACCACGACGAAGCAAGCAAGGGTAATAGTCCACTTCTAATGAATCGCTCGCCAGTACGTATCAGAAGGTCCGGTTTCTATCGCTGCAAGAAGTAAGCATATCTTCAACGACCTCTTGTCGCAGATCGACGCAGATTTGGTGAAGCACCTGGAGAGCCTCGATGTCTTGCCTCAAGTTTTCTTGATTCGTTGGATCCGCCTCCTTTTCGGCAGGGAATTCGAGTTCAACAGCGTCCTGGCACTGTGGGATGTTATTTTCGCAGAGGACTCCTCATTGGAGATCGTTGATCACATATGCCTGGCGATGCTCTTGCGAATACGATGGCATTTGCTTGATGCCGACTACAACAATGCTCTAGGCCTATTGTTGCGATATCCGGAACTGGATAAAGACCTGCCCGCTCAGTCTTTGGGACTCGATGCCCTCTATCTGAAAGATCATATGACCACTGAAGGCAGTAGCTACCTCGTGCTAAAGTATACCGGACGGCCTCTGAGCCCAGGTCGTCCAACCACGCCACCGGCTTTGCAACGCAACATTACCCAGTTCTCAGGGCTCAACGCTGTCCGGCATGCAGCACGTTCTAGCTTCTCGCCTGGTCCCAAGCAATCTCGGAATAATATAGAATCAGTGCTGCAGAACACAGCCAAGAACCTTTTTGCTCAAAGCGAAAGGTTGGGCATTGGCAAGGCGGTGAGGAGTACCATTGACGACATCCACAAGAAAGCCCAAGAGATTAGGGATGCACAGGCACCGTCGCCACCTCCGTGGAGACGTTCTGGAACCCCACGCATGGTAGAGCGGCTGAAGGAGCTGGAAGAGCGTAACAAGCGACTTTCAATCTTGCTTGGTAACGCCGTCAATGAACTTTGGGAGTGCCAAAAACTCGTGAGCGGCGATTCAACCGCAGGTGACTCCTCAAGCCATGAAGCAAGCGTGGAAAAGCTCAGCGCCGCTATTGCGCGTGTGCAGTTTGTGCAGGTGTACCTCGACGAGCCAAGCCTGAGTCTTCCTACCGACGATGATGCATCAGACTCAGCGAGTACCGCTATCGACTCACAACAAGAGGGTACTCCGAAGGCAGACGACTCACTGGCAAGCTCAACTGATCTACCGTCTACGGGCGAGAAAATGAATGACAAAGATACCGGCGCCATGAGTTCGCAGACTTTGGCGGATCCGTCATCTTTCGAGGATTTTGGTGAGCCCGACCCGTCAACAGATTCTTCACGGAAACCAGAGACTGTCGACTCCTCGGTGGAGATCAGCAAGGATCAGCAATCCGTCAAGCCTGAGGTGGAAAGAATGAGCACACCTACCCAATCCTCAACACCCCGGCCGTCACTTGAGCAGAGTCCTTTCTCTTACATTCTCGGCCAAGACCCAAGCTCAGAACGTAATCAAGAGCAAGCCACACGGCCAGGTTCGCAAAGCAAGGCACAGGCTTCTCTCTTCGGTGTAGCTCAGCGTATGCACAGCACTCCAAGTCACGCGAGAAAGGAAAGCGGCAGCACCTTTCTCGCAGATGATGGAGGCGAATTCGATTTCGGCAGTTTAAGAAGAGGTAAAGGTCCAAAGCGATAGATTGCTTTCTGTGTTGGATACCCAGATTTCTATAGCACTTTCACTTTGTCTAGGCGTGGCTGGCAACTGCTGCACTAATGCAATTTCTCACAACCTCTCACAGTAGCCCGATATGCTCGTTCGTATAGTCTACTTACCATGCTCCTCATCAAAGTGCACTCTTTTACTGCTTTCAAGTCTATCGAAAGGAAAATGCACACCATCCCATCCCTCCCTCACAACTTCGACCCCTCCTTCAACTCAAGATCCGGATCCTGCTCACTCCCCTTCAACAACGGCAACAACTCCTTCCTCACATGTGCCGGCACACCCTCACCTTTCACCTTATTAGATTTCCTCTCAACCCAAATCTGAATAAAACCTCCTACAGCCTTGACATCTTCTTCCCCGCGTTGAAAGATCCCAACCTCATACCTGCGAAAAGCGTCAGCTTTGAGCTCCTTAAGTTTGCATCGTTTGGCTACGCTTCGCGTAGCTTAGTTCGTCTTCGAATCACGTACATAACACTACTCTTCCCCATCTTCACAATCCTCAACCCAATATCCACTATCCCGGGGTACTGAGTCGCACCAAAATAATCACAGTAACTACTCCCTACCAATCCAATGAATTCTGAATTATGGTCTGCGTAGCCAGGGCTGTAGCCGGTTTTTTGGATTAGGTAGGAGTTGATTATGCTGTCGATGAGGACGCCGTAGATCGGGTTGTTCATGTGGTGGAACATGTCGTTGTCGTTCCAGCGTGTTCGATAGTCTTCGAGGTAGACATAATCGCTGCGTTTACGAAGTTTTTTGGAGGCGAGATCTAGGCCTAGAGGTTTCATGATTGATTTGTATTGTGTATAGAGATGGAAACGAGCAAGTTGGCGTAGATGTCAAGGCAAGGATGTCATTTATTCCCGGAGAGCCGAGGTATTTTGGAAAGTTTGGGATCGAGCCATCAAATTTGGGTTGAAATATTGATTTATCGATGTTTTCACGCCCAACCAGCCTATGTGCCTGCCTCTACGCTGTTGCGTTTATTCTGGGTATCTCATGTCTTCCTATTCCATAAGTTTCTGTGCGTTCCGCCGGATTTCTGCATCATCACGCTCTGGAAGCTCCAATGCAAGGCCGTACGTCTCAATGAATTTATCGAGATCCGCATGACTGCTGATACGCGCATATGCCTCCTGCCGTTGTTGATCAGATTGCAGGCTGTGCAAGCTGGTTGCGTTTTCTCGAAGCGACTGAAGACTGTCGACCCTCAACCGACCAAAAAGATCACTCGTCTTCTAATCAAGATCATCGTCACCGGCGCCCTCTTCCTTGACGTCCTGGACTTTCACACTCCCATCGTCGTTTCCAGCACCATGTTCTTCCTTTGGTAAAAGTGTGAAGATCATGACGAGAAGAGGTTCGTCAGTCTTGCGGTTTTTGAGGACGTATCTGAGCGCATGTGAGCTTGCAGTCGGAGTGTTAGTCGCGACCACCAAAAAGTACAAAAGCAGAGAGTAGTCCTCCTTTGAATGCATACTGTTTGCTGCAAGGAGAGGAAACAAAGACTCACCGAAGAGGCTGACCGTCCCAGTAAGAGATGATGGGTATTGTGATGCCTGGGATCAAGCTGAAACCCGGCAGACGCAGAGCAAAGTCTGATCACATGTGGTCAGTATTGACATCCTCTGCTAGCACCTGGATTTCCTACCATTGAAATCGAGATATGGATTGAAGAAATCACAAGAGTACTCTCTGTTCTTCTCCAGTGTGATATCCTTGAGATGCTTCTCAGTCAAGAAGAATTTCTGTCTTGCCGGACCTTCAGCAGGTAGGCCTAAGCTGTCTCGAACTTCTTGTCCATCGCCGTCCGCTCCTTCCTGGAACACAACCACATCCTCATTGGCGCGAACCTCTTCCACTTTCTCTTGCTCTTTATCATCTTTGGGGCCGATTCTGAAAGTGTTGATGGAGCTTAGTAGTGGTCCGTACAGATACGGCTCGTCGGCGTATACGTCTCCATACAAGCCTGGATCTATGAACCAAGTTGCAATCTTGAAAGCTTGATTGAATCCAGGAGGCAATTTATCTCGAATGGGATGGTCGAAGTCGTTGCCGAAAACAAGATCATGGCCGTTGAGATCCTCTTTGGGCGTGAAAGTGAATGCTAATGAGTAGAGATCGGACTTGTGCTTTTCGTGCTCGAAGTACGGCGATGTCTTGGGGGAGCCTTCGGGTAGGCCGCGATAGTTCTGGACTCGTATCCGCAAGTCGGCAGTGAGGTGCTCGTTCGATATTCGAATGGGTTCTTCGGTGTTGACGCCCACCGGCTGCTGATCTTCGTAGGAGGGGCCGGCGGTGACCTTGAGAATGTATCGATCCGCCATCGCGGGGTTTCCTGCAGTGAAAGGTAGGGATGAATGATAGCGTTTGACTTGGAGCTGCTCTGTACTGGCGAGAAGATGGGTAGATGCAATGACAGTGGAGAATCAAGTGCACGTGTAATGCGGGCGTGTTGTGCATGTGAACGATTTTTGGAAATCGCGTGTCGTCATCGCCTCGAAATTCACTTTTGATCCGCTTTCGGAATGGCATCACGAGGACCTACCTACTTCGTAACATGTGCAAGATAAATGTGCAATCCATGGTAGTTCAAGGTATGAAGCACGATTATCTTGAGCTCATGCACTGTATGCTCTAGCAGATGAATCGAAAATTGTACCCTCACAGCTGACAGAAGTTATGTTGTATACAATCTAAGCGACTTCCATTAGTATCCGCTTTCCAAGCCCATCGCAGGCTCTGCTTTCCCTCGCGATATGGAAAACTCAGTATATACCCGGCACTATCCTCCATCTCACCTTCTCGCAGTACCTGTCCCAGTCGGCACCATACTTTCGCTTGCACTTCGCCTCGTCTCTCCTCTCGCGGTGGATGAGCAAGATGGCAAAGTACAACATGTAGAAGTACGTGATGGGGATGGCATAGCCCTTCATGCCGTCTGTAGTCACCAATCTTGTGCCTTCAAACAGAACCGTTGGAGTGAGCTTGTAGCCTGCTGCCAGAGTAGGCAAGCAATACGCCCAGCTCATAACCCAGTCACCAAGGTAGTTGATATGCCTCGCAGTGCCCCACCATCCCGTCGTGAGCAGCCTTGAGCCCGTCTTGGTCTCGATGTATTCCAGATGCGCACACTTGGGGTCGTTGGGGTCTGTACGGAACCGGTTCTTTTCGCTGTTGGCTGCACGGAAGACGTAGTATCCGAAACCTTGGATTCCGAGGATGAGAGTCAGGTAGAAGGGACCAAGGACCACAGGGTGCACGCTGAGGTATTTCGCTGGAATGCTGTACACGAATGGGAGCCAGGCAAGATCTCCAAAAGCTAACATGAAACCGAAGCCATCCTGTATTAGGTCGATAGTCGTCAAAATGGCCGGTTCCATGTACAGTGCGTCAAAGACATAGAAAGCCTGTGCGAAGTTGACAACAACTAGAAGATATTAGCACAGGAAACAACCATTGGTAAGGTAGAGACTCACGCATTGAATCTGTGACATAGCCGTAGCTCTTGTACTGCTTCGCCATGAACGCCAGGTTGAGCATGATCCAGCCGAGCATGCCCGGACGCAGCTCCATGAAGCTTTTGATGTCCACTTCTCCAAAGATTGGTAGCTTCACGCGAGGATTGAGCTCACGTCCAATGTACCAGTCATATATGAGGTTCCCGCTGTGACCACCTGGGGCTAGCTCTCTCTTTTCTGCATTGCCAGCCTTCACCTGGAAAGACTTGACGTAGACAAAGGTTGCGAGCGCGTAGGAGATGATGATATTGCAGGTGAGAAGCTGGATGTAGTTGCGATTGATGAATGTCCAGACCTGAAATTCTGGGCCCTTAACCCAGGTGCCAGCGGCGCATACGATCATGATGGTGACGGCAGAGAGGAAGGCTGTAAACTAATCAGTGGTCTGTCGCGACTTTGCCTTGCATGCTTGCATACCATTAAATCGATACTTCAGTCTGCCTCCGGTGCTAAGCTCCACTCCCTGGACTTCATGCGCTGGGAGAAGCACGTAGAGCAGCAAGCTCAAGAAGTACCAGAATGATGTGCCCAAGACGGCCTCAATATTAATCAGTCCAGTCCAACCTGGCCAGCCCACTTCCGCGGCAAGAGTATCGAGCGCATGCTGCCAAGGTGCCTTGTTGGATAGCAGAGGCGCCGTGAACAGCTTGCTTGGGGACAGGAGCGCGGGCGGTGGGCAGCCTGAGACGTCGTTGCAGAGGAAGGCGAAAGCATAGCAGCCGATGGGCAGTCCGAATGAGATCAACGACGCGCCGATTCTGAACGATTGTCAGACAATGCTGTGTATGCGAATTAGGATTGCGCCGACTCACGGTCCTCCAAACTCGTAGCCATGCGGCTCTTCTGCCTCTACGTGTTTGGGCGCAGTTGTCGATGCCGTAGTCGACGGCGACCGTGTTGATCGCGTGGATCGTTTGGGAGGCATGATGGGTGTCGTCTCAGATCACATTAACATTGGGAGAGAGATTGCGCAGAGAGGTAAGCACATGGGTCGCGGATCATAGCGCGATTCCAGGTGTTTGGTAAACACAATCGTACGAGCAAGACGCGCCAACTTCAATGACGCTGTGAGCAGCGCGCCATTGGCCAATTTTTCATCATCCCGTCACTTCAGGAACGCCTGCCCTGTGCGCGCAGCCTGGCGGGCAATTTTGTCCGGCAGCTACGACCTCTCTCATCGCACACTTGCTTTCGTATTATAATCTCACCCGAACCTTCATGTATGGCTGCACATATTGACCATTTCCGTGGAATACACATATGCTCGGCTCAAGGGTAACTTAGAGCTCTGGAAGCTCGGCATGGCACCTCCGCCTTGAGTGTTCAAGGATCAGTCAAGTATTACGCATTTCAGTACTGCATGCTCTCGCAATATTCAAGTTCCAGCGAACTGGAGAGAGAAGGTTTCTTATCTACAGCAACATGCCAACTATAACTCACCCAAACGGCCAGACAACTCACTACCTGATTGACGACTTCGCAGATCCCTGGACTCCTCACGAAACAATTCTAATCCAACACGGCTTTGGCCGCAACTCGAACTTCTGGTATAAATGGATTCCAGTCTTATCAAGAAACTACCGGGTCATACGTCGTGATGCACGAGGTCACGGCCATTCGTCGTCTCCATCCAAGAACGACTACAACTACGACATCTCCACCATACTGGACGAAATCATCGATACCTTAGACCAGCTTAAAATCGAGAAAGTCCATTACCTAGGAGAATCAACTGGCGGTATCTGGGGTGAATTCCTCGCAGCTCGCCATCCAGAACGTCTCCTCAGCCTCACGATCTGTGCCTCGCCACTGTACATGCCACAAGCAGCTCAAGAAATGCTAGCATTCGGGCATTCAAGCTGGGCAGAAGCTTGCCGACAACTTGGGTCCCGAGGATGGGGTCAAGCACTTCTCGACGTAACAAAATCAGACTCCGGTGCACCTCCAGGCTTCATAGACTGGTGGCTAGAGCAATTCAGTATCCCATCTGGCCAAGGCCTCGGCGATCATGCCGAACTCCTCTGCAATCCTGACTTCGATGCAAGGAAAGTTATGCATAATATCAAAATTCCTATGCTGCTCTTGACGCCGGGGAATAGCGTGCTTGTGAATAAAGAGGAGCAAATTGAGTTGAATACGGCGGTGGAAGGGAGTCAGATGGAGATGATACCGGGACATGGGCATGAGATATATCTTGATCAGGCTGAGCTTTGCCAGCAGAAGTTTTTGGAGTTTCTTGGGGATCTTGGTCAGGATTTGAGAAGGAGATTGTCGCATGCTTAGCATAAATTGGGTGCGATGCTACTGTGCAGTGCTGTAGTCCTTCACTGCGTTTCAAGTCAACAGCTTATTCCACCACTCTTTCTTCTGCTCTGATCCAAGCACTGTGAGCATTGCATCTCGTGTCTGAATGTTCGCATTGAAGACGCAGCTTGAGCAGACAAGGTATAGAAATTGTGTACGAACTCAAGCGGCAAATTAAGCTTCCGCGAATGTGGAGCCCAGCCACAGCGGGCAGATCTGCCGACAAGCGCGACTTTGGTGTCACGACAGGGTTCGTGTGCCTGAGATAGATCGGGTGAAGTGAGACGTGCTGTGCTGTACGATGCAACAGCAAGACAAACCGATTGTTCGACCGAGTAGAGGAATCGACGGCTGGAGCGAGTTTAAAATCACACAGTAGACATTACGGTCCTTACCTTACGCCTTCCACCGATCCCTCGCTCCTGCCTCGCTTCCAGACGATGCCACGTGCCGACGCAGCATGATCGGGACTGAACAGCTGGAGGAATAGAGAAGAGACCAGATACATTCGATCGCAGAGACAGTTGAGTCTGCAAAAACACGAAATCATATCCTTCTCCTAGAGCGCACAAGCAGAATGGCTTCCAAGGAGCCATCGCTAGCCCAAGTGGCACAGAAGATCCTGGAAGATGCGCTACAGCACATAGTCCACGACATCGTGCTCCAGCGACATCATGAGCACAAGATGCTACTCGCCTCCCTTGATCCACAGACGCGACTTCCACATTGCGACACGTGTAAGCTGCCGCAAGTGCTGGATCCTCCGCTCGCTCCCAAAGTCCGAGGCGCAGCTTCCGACCCACCTTCCAACACCAACTACTGCGACCGAAAGCCTTGGGCGCGAAGACCGGGCCACGACATCTACGGGAACCCATTCCTCAAAAGCGATGTCACAGGCCGACCCCTCACCAAGAAGGAGCGCGAAGCACAGGCACGAGAGAAGAAGGACAAAGGCGACGGCACACCAGCAAGCCAAGACCACGACGGCGATGGTACAGGTCCACCCTCACCCAGCGGTGAAAACGATGAGGGCAACAACAAGAAACTAGAAAAAGGCGAGAAGAAGGCGAATAAGATCGACGAGAAACTACGAAAAGGAGAATACGTCCCTTGGCACACATGTCCAAGCTGCAAACGTTCCCTTCTCATAACAAGATTCGCAAAACATCTCGAGCAGTGTATGGGTCTCTCAGGTCGCGCCGCGAGTAGGAACGCCATGGCAAAAATGAACGGCACACCCAATGGTTCTCGAGGCGGTACTCCCAATCCGACAGGAAGTCAGGGAGAAGGCGGCGACAGTAAAGACGGTGTTGGGGAAGAAGCAGAAGACTCACTCACAGTCAAAGGCCCCGGTCTGAAGAAGAAACTACTTAAAAAGGGTTTAAAAGAGAAAGTGAAAAAGGACAAATCTGGATCTGCTGCGAATGGTAAATTACCTAAAAGTCTTACTGGTGCTGCAGCGAAACGTCCTCCGCCTACTGGAACGCAAAGGTCTTCGCCCGCGCCGAGTAGTGTGGGTGGTGATAGTAAGCGGGATCGCGATGAGTTGAGCGATGTCGATGATGAGCATGTTAAGAAAAGGCAGAAGTTGCAAAGGGTGGGGAGTACGGCTAGTATTTTGTCGCAGAGTACTACTGCGCCTGAAATGGAAAGGACAGACTCCTTGGATGGGAGCTTTGTGGATGAGAGGAGTGTGGTTGCTGATGATTAGATGAGTGGCGGGTCGTATTCGGAAAATTACAGCACGAAGGTCGATGACACGCTAAATTCAAAGCATTGTAGTGGTACTTTCTTGGACATCAGCACTTTGATCGTTTGACGAATCCACAGAGACTTTCTTCCAGGGCCACACTTTCGGCATTCCCAGCATATCCCATCCCCGTCCTCGTCAAAGTTTGGCTTCGGTGCGTTCGCAGCTTACGTCTGGTATGTATAGGTACTGGATATCACATTTTGCTATTTGCTGTGCTAAAGAAACAATGAGACTAGATATAACCATTATTACATCGATTCTGACAAAATCAATCTTTCAATCTCATCCATAAACCGGTACCACGCTCGTTTTCCGGGTACATACTGCACTCAGAGAGGGGTTCCAGAATGTGCTTCCTGCCATGCTTGTTGTGGCGTTTCCTGAGTAAGTAATCGAAGTGGTGATACTCAGACTCGTGGCACTGCTGGTGATTGAGGCAGCGCTGGATGTGGTTGATGAGCTGGTCCGGGCAAGTCCAGTCTGCGAGTTTGAGCCCGATGAACTCGATTGACCAGAGACGCTACTGCTTGGAATAGGAGTGACTGTGATGCTGACAATCGGAAGACTACTGGATCCAGTCGAAGATGTGACTCCAGAGGAAGGAGAAGTTATCATCCCAGACGATGAAGATGCTGCCGCCGACGAAGCTGGTGATGAACTCAACCTCAACCCACTAACAAAACTCGGTCCGCTCGCACTCAACGTCAATCCCATGCCACCATTTACATCTTCTTTCAAATAACACGTTCCTGACCCATAACCTCCAGCAACACCCGAGTACGTGAACCCAATGCATCCTGTGGCTGTGTCACAAGCTGTGATACAATCACGGTAGGACTTAGGGGCGGAAATGATTGAGAGGAGTCCGCCGTCTGTGTTGGTGGAACAGGCGATTTGGTATTGCGATCCGGAGGAGGTTGTTAGGGTTTCGTTGATGCAGGTTTGTGGGGTGGGCGTTGGGGATGAGGATGAGGGACCTGTGGAGGAGGATGGGAGGCTGGATATGGTGTTGCTCGATGATGCGATGTTGGTGCTGGTCGATGTGACGCTTGAGGAGACGCTGGAGCTGACTCCTGTTGCGATGCTAGCTGATACGCTGCTGCTCACGGAAGAGCTTGTTGCCATGCTGGTGGATCCGCTCGTTGATGAATTGCTGCTCTCGATGCTGCTCGTCGTAATGCTGGCGAAAATGCTGCTGGAGTCGGTACTGCTCTCAATACTGCTCGTCGCCGTACTGCTCAGAGTAGCACTGCTAGACATCGAATTACTCATTTCCATCGACGTCGACGTCGACACCATCACAGTCGAACTCGAACTTCCCCCACCCCCAACCCTCTGAATAACCTTAATACTCGCCACAAGATCCGCATCCGTCCCATCCCCACTATAAGTAATCGGCAACCCATCCACCGCAATCCCCTTAAAATAGCAATTTCCAGTCCCAGATCCATACAAAGCACCATTGACCCCGGCCCAAGTGAAGCCCTCACAAGCTTCGTAGCTTGCACAGACGGCGTAGCATTCTTGATAGGAAGTTGTTGTGGCGTAGTTGGAACCGACGAGATTTCCTGTGGTGTCGTAGCCGCAGCCTACGGTGTATTGGATTCCGGACGGGTCGGTGTAGATTGTGCCGTTGGCGGCGGGGCAGGGAGGGGTGGAGGTTGGGGTTGATGTTGAGGGGAGGGTGCTGGATGATGAGGATGAAGAGGATTGGGTTGATGTGGTTGATGTGGTGGTTTGGGGAGGTGGGACGAGGCTGGAGGATGTTGAAGTGTATGACGAAGAAATTGATGTGCTCGTTTCCGAGGAAGACGTCGGTATTGTGCTGGAATCGGAAGATGAACTCGATGTTACTCCAGGTGTGGAAGTGGAAGGTATTGCTGTGCTGGTCTCGGGAGAGAAAGTTGACGTTTCTCCCGGTGTGGAGGATGAAGATGAGCTTGTAGTTGTTGTGCTGGTTGTTGTGCTTGTCGTCGTTGTACTGGTCTATTGAATGGTAAGCATTTAAGTCAAATGAACTTTTCGGGTCAACGTACAGTTGTTGTAACAGGTGCAGAAGATGATGTTGTCTAGTTAAAGTCAGCGTGCTTGATTTCATTGAGTATGCGCTCGATCAGTGCGTCTCAGTAAGTTGGCACTCATGTCTCAGCCGCCCTCTAAAATAGATCGAGTCTCCCGACTTTCATTATCGAATACTCACAGAGGTTGTTCTGGTAGTTGTGCTTGTCGTTGTCTAGAAAATAAAGGTCAGCCCAAAATCCTGAAAACAGCAAATTTAGGTATCACGAACCGTCGTCGAAGTTGTGGTCGGCGTGTAAGTTGTCTAAAGGAAGAATAAGATCAGCTCCAACTCTTTCATGCAGCAAAGACATCACCAACCGTCGTAGAAGTCGTAGTAGTAGTAGCAACCCTCTGCACAACTCTAATCGCAGCAACTTTACTCGGATCACCAGATCCAGTGAATTGAATAGGTGCGCCATCGACACCAATACCCTTAAAGTAGCAATTACCAACTCCATTGCCGTTGACTGCTGTATCGCTGGCAGAAAGCCACGTGAAGCCCTCACAATTCGTGTATGAATCGCATTGTGCGTAGCATTCCTCAAATGAGTTCGCTGTGTCGCTTGTTGCATATAGACTTCCGACAGTCGCACCCGTGGTATCGCTGCCGCACTGTACGGTATATTGGATGCCGTTTATATCTGTTCGCACTTGTCCGCCGTATGAACAGGCTGTTGGGATTGGGGTTGAGGATGTTGTGGTCTGTGTGGAAGGTTAGATAATGGTGGACAAAGCAGGATGTAGAGAAGGCGTACTGTGGTAGTGCTGGTCGTTGTGGTGGTAAACGATGCCGTAGTTGTAGTCTGGCAAAATTAGCATAGTTCGCAATCTTTGATGTAGGAGACAAAGGGAGCCAGCTCCGTTCAGTGTTCAGCTATGCTGCACTGTCCAGGGAACATGGCCGCTAGTGGTGTCTTTGAGAGCATGAAAGATGCCGATCCGACTGGATAGTATGCACGATATCGTCCGTAGTCTCCAAGGGCATGCTTGATTGATCCCTATCGCAAGTCATCCTCACTCACCGTAGTTGTAACATCATTCGTAGGTGTCACTACAGACCCAGAAGACGTAGCTGTCGTTGTCGTCGTGGTGAAAGTAGAAGTAAATCCCAGAAGCCAAGGTTGGATGATTCCAATTTTAGTATCGTCAAGACCGGTTTCATTGGAGAACCCAGGCTGCGCTCCGTCTACGGCGATGCCTTTGAAGTAGCACCACTAACATCAGTACTCAATTAGCACAAATTCTTCATTCGGTCTGTGAAGAGTTTTGTGCTTACAGCAGTACCTGAGCCATTGACAGCACCATTGACTCCAACCCAAGTGAATGCATAACAGCGAGGACTTTGGTCGCATGTAATGAAGCAGTCATAGAATGTATCGCTGGTCGTAGTCTGGTTGACCAATTCGCCTATACTTCGTCAGTATGGACTAGGCCTCGAAAGTTATCCAAATGATATTAGACCTGAAGTATCCCAGCCACATCTAATCACATAGCCAACTCCTCGTTCGTCCGTGTAAGTTGAGCCATCTACCTCTGGACATAGAGGACCAGAATCTGCTCGTCTAGCAAGATCGGCGGCATTGAATGAGGCAGCAGTGACTGTTTGTAGCAACGCAAAGATGTAGAATAGCAAGGCCATGATCGACAGGCCTTGGGTTCAGAACGGTAACGACAGTGAGGCTCACTTGAGCGGTAATTGAGGACACAGCAAAAGCAGAATCGCCTGGTGACGCTTCAACTATCCAAACATACTCTGCTTGCGGCATCTCCGACGAACGTGTTGTGCTGGGCCGCGTTCCTGTCGTCCCGATTGCCGCTCTCGGCAGCGTTGCTCGTGAATGACGGCACAGCGGATTGCATACAGACTCCACATATCCCAAGTAGCCGGGTTTTTGATTCTGACACGCAACACTTGAAATCTTGCACTATTACTGTTGAATACGGCGCTGGTCAGCATTCAAGATTGTGATGGAAGCTCGCCATCAAGATACTTCTGGATTATATGCAAATCGTAAGCTGGTGAACTTGGTGGCAGTGGAGCAAGATGGGATCTGATGCAAGGGATGTCAGATACGATCTTGGCCAGCGGCTCATGTGCGATTCGTATGTGCATTCGTAAGCTGGGGTTCTGGGGATGAACACGTTCACGATCCGACTGCGTGTTCCTCGTTGCCTAGAGGACGGTCCACATCTTGGCCTCCGTAGACTCCGCCATCGAGGATCCATTGCTCGTTGTCTGCAGAGCATTAGCGTACGTACGCTTTCAACAATATGAAGCGATTCTCGCGGCGATGAACTTACCATCTTCGTCCATTTGCACTCTGCGCCAAAGGGTGTTCTTCTTGTCTCTCACAGCTTCTTTGCCTTTCGATTCCCGAGCAGTGGGACGTATCAGACCTGATACTAGCGGATTGTTGCTGAATGCGCCACCTCCATTACTAGCTGGCGTTCGATGTTCTTCCAGTACGGCAGATTCTTCATCTGCACTGAAGTCAGGTCTCTCAACTTCAGCCATTCGTCTTACCTAAAAGCAAAGGGTAAGAAGCGTTAGCAAAACTCGAGTGAACTTCTAAGCCCTCACTTCATCCCAGTCGCTTCAAGAGCAAGTGATGAACTGCGAGCGCTGTTTGCGACATGCAGTGCGCAGTATGCTTTCAATCGCAGAGTCTAATAAAGTAAGGTGAGGGCTTACACCCTTTACTGTACTTACAATTTTTCCGCCTTTAAGATCGATACTCGCGACAACTTGTCGCTTCTCGTACTCCGGCTTAGCGTTCCATTCCATCTCCTTCAGGATTCGCTGCTGTTTCTTGAGCTGCTGAGCGCGTTCTTGTGGACTTGCCCACATATTAGTGCCAGCTGTTGGGACATCAAAGTCGGCCGCCTCGTCATGAATTTGCGTACGACGAGCGTTGTTAGCTTGAAAGCCCAACAGCTTGTCACGATGCGCCTTTGCTTTCTTGCCGGCCTCGTCATCGGAGCCTTCTGGAGTGCCGGGAGCCGAGGACAAGGGCGACGATCGGGCTGAAGAAGCTTGCGCCAGGAAATCACGGCCTGTGAATGCTCTCGCCTTGCCATGCGCCACCTCAGCTTTCTTGTGTGCGGAGTTGTTCGCCTTCATCCGCTCCTCGCCACGTTCATCCTTGAGGACCCGGAGAACCTTTTGTATCTCGTCTGCGCTGAGAAGTGGCGTTTTGCAAAATGTGCATGGACCCAATCCTTCTTTAACGCAAATGACTTTCCCGCAACTAAGGCAATTCGGAGCCATGTCTAGAAGAGGATGTCTTGTCGCCATGCAGTTACATTTGCGCTTCACGTCGTCGGCAGCAGAGGCAGTGAACAGTGCAGGATTTGTCTGGATTTCTAAACTTCGGATCGCTGAGTCTAGGTCCGACAACGCAGTAGAAGCACCATGCATGGCAGTGCCACCTGATATATTGACCTTCGTCTTCGGAGCTGGCGATGCTGTTCGGGAAGACTTTGCAGAACTGGTCTTCTTAGCCGAGAGAGAATCAGAAATCAGAGGACCAGAGGCAGATGGTGGTGGTTTGGAAGTTATAGGACGAGAAGTCGCACTCGCGTCGTCCGTAATGAGAGGCATCTGCGTTGCGTTTGGCTTTGAACTTCGAAGCGCGAGATTATCCGCGACATGTTCTTTGTGTTTTTGGCGTGAACTGCCAGGCATGTAGTCATCTTCGGAACGCTTGACATAAGCTCCGTCGACATTTCCGCTGCTCTGCAGCTGTCTTGGAGGAAGTGCGTGGATGTTTGCCTTCTTTTTGGGCTGCGCTCTAGTCGGTCGCGGTACCTCTGTTGTTGTGGCTTCATTCCGGCTGGTCTGGGAATTCGCCGGAGCGGGCGCGTTTTGTCGCCTTTGGTTGAACGAAGATATGAATTCCAAGCTTTTCGCATCATCTCCAAGCAGGTTTTTTAGATGCTCAGCAGCAGCATCTTTGGGTAGGGACTCGGAATATGTGAGGATTTGCTTCAATGAATCATCATCCAGTGGCAACAACTGCTGTAGACGTGGTAGGCCCCAACTGTGCAAAGCGGCGGAGGCGGAGGCCATTTTTTTGTAGGTGAGGCAAAGAAGAGAAGCACTTGCAAAGTTTGAAGAGAATCAACTCAGCTTGATAAGGGATCTTGTTGGGTCTGATCAGTGATGAATTCAAAGTGCCAGTCCGCTCATGAAGCGAAGCGGCGGTGACCCGTTCGCAGCTCTCCGCTGACAGAAACACCTTCCACTTCGTCGCTCACTTCTCTTCCTTGAAGCAAGCGATCAGAAGCGGAATTCGCAAGTTTGGTCGGGATCAGTCAGTTCAATCGAGTCATCTGCCGCTGGACTCTTGATGACGCGGATGAGGCCATGGACAGAGATGTTCGAGCGGTTTTGGCTGGAGATTCGGGAAGGAACGGCCCACGTTGGGGAGGAAAGTGCATCTTTCGCGCCTGCCATTTCAGAGAGTGGAACGGACCGTGACCGAACGGCTGCTGGAGGGTTCTAATCGAACTTCACCTCAATTTTTCAGACGTAGACTTCAACAAGAAACGACAGTGAGAAATGGTTGAAGCGAAATACAGCTTTTTTCGCATCGTACAAAAGCCATTAAGGAATCATACTAATCACTCCTCATCGTATCTGATGTCTGTTGCCAGACTTTGCGCTCTCTTCCTCCTCTCTTTGCATACACACAAAGTCCCACCCCATCCGGAGCGCAGAAAGAATTCATTCAAAGCAGATGTTCGAACATTTGCGCTCAGTAGCAAAGACGACGTTGGCCTCCCAATGCTTTGCCGCAGTAATGACAGTCGCTCGATCGGCGGCCGTTGAAGAAACACGAGAACCTCCCAGAAAACCGAACAGAAAGAAAACGCCAGACGATAACATCCGTGTATCGCATCCAGTCCGCGACGCCGTCAGGTTATCGCAGAATAGAGATGCACCGAACAAATAACCCCAAGCACGACTATGGAGCCTGCTCCTTGACGTTGGGCTTCAGAATTTCAACCTGAACGCCGACATCCTTGACGTGACCGTTGCGAAGCGCCTCTTCTCTCCTCTCGTTAGCTCCGGCAATGCTAGCAGGATCATCCTTTTCTGCTGAACCAGTCAGCTACCATCACTCATTACTTTGGTCCTCGATTAAGAGCTTTGAGCATGCTGCTGTCAGTGGAGCTGCGCCCATCCTTCTTCGCTTGACCAGCAAGCTCATTAGTCTGGGCACCTGGCCGCTGACCATTGGGCGCGGTTGCGAGAGGGACGCGAGTCTCCTGCACAGGTGCACCGTAGGTTGATGAATGTGGAGAGGAAGATGCACGCGAGGCTTCGTAAGCGTACGGACTCTGCGGCTGAACGTAAAATGGTTGGGTGAAAGATGGCGCGGGATAGTAGGAAGAAGAAGCAAGCAACGCACCAGAAGCATTGGGGTAAGGATATTGGCCATCGCCATGTTGGCCAGGCATTTGCGCCTGCGCACCGGGATTTGGCGGGGGCAGCGTTGGGGTATGCGGCTCGTCGTTGGGGCGCTTAGCTCCAGCGGTCTGGCCTTGCTGTGGTTGCGGATACATCGACTGCTGCTGGTAGCCCTGTGGCGGCGGCGGGTACTGGCCGGGTTGCTGCTGTCCACCTTGCTGAGGAGCGTACGGGTCGCGATTGTTATGCAGCGGCTGACCGTATGCACCGTACAGCTGCGTGTTAGGTGGCGGATTTTGACCGCGGTACACAGTGTGCGCCGGGACAAAGGCCTGAGTCTGAGCGCTCACAGGCGTGAAAACACATTCCTGAGAGAATCTCACGCAATTGGTGCAGCGTCCATCCTCGGATTGATCGAAGCCGGAGCAACGAATCTGCGTTAAGGTCAACAAAGAACGCGCGATTTCGAGTTCAAAGTCGAATCAACATACCTTGCGTCTGCGACAATAGCGACAAGCGATGGCAGTTCTCTGACGCGGTGCAGGCTGAGCGGGAGGATAGCCCATTTGGGGCGCCTGCTGGTAGGGAGGAGGATACATGGCCTGTGGCGGCGGAAGCGTCGCGCGGTACTGATCTGGGTGGTTTGGGGTCTGCATTGGCTGCAACGGAGGCTGTTGTTGTTGTTGCGGCGTAGGGCCCTGTGAGATATTTGGCAACTGTTTTGCATCATCTTCGTCAGTGTTCTGAATCGAAAGCGCGGGATCAATCTGGGTGGCCATGATGATGATATTCGGAAGGTGTTGGAAGTTTGCGCTGGAAATGTGAAGCAACAAGGCAGGGTTCAGAAATCAAGGTCGAAAAGACTTGAGCGAGATGCTGATTGCGTAACGGTAGAGCTGGTCACGCCCTGCGCATTTTGCAGTCTGCAAGCGCGACACCCCAAATTTTTGGTGCAACTTACTTGATTCGGCTGTCTCTGTTGTTGGTATTGGCCATTCGGTGGCGGTTGCGACCACTGCGGTTGCGGCTGTCCGGGCTGCGAAGTTGGAGTGTTTTGTTGATTTGGATTCCACGGAGCGCCGGATTGGCTGGGAGAGCCGTACATGGTGAAGTCGTGCGCGTTCACGCGATGACGTTTTCGTTGTTTTGATTAAGTCGCTTCGATGCAAAGCAGTCAAGATGCTGTGGTCGGCTTTCGCGCAGGCAGCGCAGCTGCACACTGGGGAACGGAAGGCGTGAGCGTGAGCGTTACACAAAGTGAACAGTGAGGTCCGGGCCGGAGCAGCAGGCGCGTTGAATGCAAGGAGTCTCCGGCAGATGCCTGTAAACGCGGGCTGGTGACACAAAATGAGTGTTGCTGAAGCGAGACGAAGCGCAGCGCGCGAGAAAAGCCGTAGAAGTAGAAGAAGAGCAGAATGGATCCGAAAGTCTGGGAAAGCGCGATTAAAGTGGGGCTCCGCTGTGATGGAGATTTCTGAGCGCTGTGACGAGACGGGTGGTTAGCAGAGCACAGAAGATGACAAGCACACAACAAGACCGACAAGTTGCAAGGCAGCGCAGCGCAGAACCAGGCGCAAATAGTCGCTCGAGTACTAGGCTCAGCTGCCGAAGTGCGCACCCACAGTAGTTCCCTCGCGGTCACCACCTGCAAAAGACGCCCGGCGACATCTGGGACGACTACTGGAAAGCTGGTGCTCGTGCGGTCGTGGCGACTGCGGGACTGCTCCTTCGGCGCTGCTGACCATGATCCTGGTACGTAGCGTCGAATTGAGTGCACGATCAGCTCCCGAGATGCGTTCGCGTGCAGCCACAGTACAGAAGCATGATGCGGACCGCCCCAGCAGCGACACTTGGCCGTCCGGACCTCCAAGACTCTGCTGGGCTGACGACGAAGCTAGTCTCGTCTACGTGCAGTAGACCGCTGACGCTTGCCGAGGTCGCAACACCACTGGCTCTGTGATGGGCCACATCAGCCGCTCGAGCACCCAGTCTGTGGAACTGGGTCTCCAGCAGGCGGTCACTGTCCACCGGCCGCGCGCTGAGCAGTATGATTGGCCTGGTAGCACTTGAAAGGCAAACAGGGCAAGCGAAATGATGATGGCTGCACGGGCGTGCCGCGCAGGCCGCTAGACGCACACCAGCACACCCTGCTCAGCATGCTCACCTATCATCACCTCGCCGTCCTTTGGCGGCCGATCGCTCGCTCCGGTCCTTTACTGCTAAGACTCTTGTCGCGTGGCAACAAGGTCTAGGAACCGCATCCTTGCGCGGAGAACGACGCTTCGCCGGCAAAAGAAAAGTGTGTTTCTTACCTTGCTTGATTGAGGAGGAGGTACTTCCTTGTCTGGTGCGTGAGAGGAAGAGTGATTGTGTGTCTCGCACCGCGCCGCCGAGACAACGAGTCCGCTTAGCTAGCGTGCCGTTGTTCAACGCGATGGTTCGTGTTGTTCGTACTGCAATGGACTGGACTGGACTGCAGGCAGTTTGCGCGTGCAGAAGCGGCGACAAGATTGGCTGCAGCAAAAGTGGTGGTGTCCTGGTAAAGAGCGTCCAATCAGCGAATTGAATTAAACAGAAAATGTATTGGCCAAGGGCAGCTGACAAGCTGACAGGCGGTCGAGGCGAACCGTCTTGACGTAATTTGCTCCCCTTATGGCCGTCACCAACAAGGGGTGTGGGCAGTAGTAATTGTGGAACAAACTCACCGGCCTGCAAGCAAATGTAATGGGAGGGCTGGGCCGCCGCGGTGCGTTGGTGCGTTGCAGATGCAGCCAGAGACGAAGCTCAAACTCTGAGATGGCAAAGTCCTGCAGCCGTCCGGCCGCCGTGAACCTTTTGACGCGAGAGGATAGGTCCGAAACCTAATATTTCCTGGGAAGGAACGACCCAGAACGAGATGTTTGTATCCGGGTCTTGTGGTGGCCAAGAGCAGCACCGCCGAATATCAAAAGGTCAGTCAGTCACAGACGCGGTATTGCTTCTGTGTGCTGAATTATTTCCCTCGGGCGTCGATCGATGGGCTGATTTCCAAAGGCAGAAAGTCTAATAATGATTCAGTCATTGATCCCGAGCAGATCGACAGTCACAGCTGACTTACATTCGTCGGTACAGGAAATGGAATGTCTAGCGACGACCGAATCGTTAAGTCGAGGTGTTCCGGGTCAATCAATTGGGGCTGATGGTCTTCTCAAGGTGAGTATGGAAGGTGCGACTCTCGATCTCTGATAAGAGTTTTGTACAGAACAGGAACATGCAACAAACAGCAGGCAGGGCGAGCGGATTTATACGCCCATGCGAAGCGAAAGACTAGGCATGCACATCGGTATCAACGACACGACCGGCTCCAATCCCATAGTGAAAAGGACCTTATTCATGCGCTGAAGCTACTTGCGATACATCAACTTTCGACCAGCATGAGATATTCTCCACAGCTACAACTGCTGCTCGACTCCACTACATGTACCTGGTTGACAACCCATTCTGATGCTCTTGCATGAGACAAAGGCAAGAACCACCTCCCGGGAACAGATGTCGGGCGCCTGGCGGCGCAATGCTTGACCGTGCATTGACATTGTAGCACGTTGCACCGTTCACATTCTTGACCATCATCAGTGCTCATCGGCAGAAATGGGGCCCACGTAGCTGCAGAGGTCACGCTGGAGCAAATCAATCGAGGCATGCTGGGATCCACACCAGGCATTGGGGTCAATCTGGCACAGTTCTGCCTTTCTCTACGGCACGAGCATGATTGCGGCACGGCGAGGCGGCGCGGCGAGGTAAGGGATGGACTTCACTTCACTTCACTCATTGATACGCCGGCACGGCCCCGACGGAAACCATGCGCTTGTGCCTGTGTCGTTGTGGAGTGCCGCCGGGTTCGATCACCCTAGGGAAGCTGCACGAGGCCGAGCAAGTGCTGACATTTGGTGGTACCAGCTGTCTATGATCATGTTTTGACAAGCTGCAGGAGCCCGACAGCATGCAGAAGCCCGCCCAGCATCGCCTACAGTACGACATTGACAAGGACTACGCCAAACGAAGTCAACCGATGTCACAGCCGCAGCAATTCGCATGAATTACCCAAGAATATGAAAGCGGGTCTCTAGCGCGCGACAAGAGTACCAAAGCGCCTAAGGCCCGGCGCGAAGCCGTACATGGGTATCCTAACCCTGGCCTGCAGCAGGAGGTATCCCCTTAGTCCCAGAGAGGATGCTGACTATTTTCCTTGTACTCTATCACCTCAGTCGTCATGACACCTATACGACCATCCTTAGCCTGAATGCACCCGCCTCTCAACACTCTGCGTCCAAAACTCTCTCAAAGAGCTCGCTGTCCGATCACCCAGGATGAACCTCGTCAAAGACGTGTGGCTTGCAGCTCGTCCGACCCTCATTCGGGGCGGCGCGGAGGCCGCTGACCGAAGGAATCTCACCAAGATTGGTGGCCAAGCTCACAAGGAATAGCCCAATCGTCGATGCAACGTTTCTGATTGGAATCACGTGAACTTCCCGTCCTGCGAGTAGCCGCTACTAGGTAGGGACAGGGTAGCTTCATCGAACCTTAGACCCTTCTGGGTGTATTACCCAACCAGTCACGAGTTGATGGATTGCCGTCAAACGAGCTACATGGCTTTAGCTTATTGGTGATCTTGTCGTGTACTGTACAAGAACAGAGCACAGCAGCAAGCAGAAAGCGTTGGCATGCATTTTCTTGAAACGTGGCTCCACTTATGTATGTGCTATGTACTTTTGTTCGTTGTTGGTCAATATATCATTTTTCATGCAAAGCGAATGTGGATGATTTGCAAAGGGTTGCATGAGGTCAATCAAATCGGCTGCCAGGAGACCATCGCTTGCCGGATGACTGCTGAACTTCCAACGGTCCAGATGTAAGATAACAGTAGTCACGAGAGAGTCGGGACAGCTTGGGAGCTTGGCCCCTCGAGGGTGTTGGTGGAATATTGTGCAGGGACTCTGTCGCTTCTCTATACGGCAATGCGTTTTCGAGCAGCTGCATGAGCTGTTTAATCGTCCGACAGGTCATTTTCGTCCCCTTGGTCTTCGCTTTCGTCCTCGTCTTCGTCCTCTTCCTCGGAAGGGTCATCAGGCATGACTACTGAGTTGAGATATGTGATCTGCGCGTGTCACTGTGGTCAGCAAGTGAACGACGTGGTCTTCAAGAGATTTTCAGGCCACATCTTGAAGATACACTGCATATGTTAATTGTTCGTGTTTGTGATCCACTCCAGTGAAGGTGCTGATCTGTGAACATTGTGCTTCCAAGTAGTCGGCTATCCAGCCGTCGGCTCGGAGAGTAGTCGGTGTTGCACATTTCGAACATTTGTGGCGCGACTGTCCATTTCCCAATTGGGCGTTATGGTTCCACGGTACCATCAGAACCATGATCCAAAGCATTGGCCCGCCACGGCCCAAGACGACGAAAACGCGGGTAACTTACGAATGGAGTCAAGGCACTCAAAAGCTGTTCAATCCGCTGCGTTCCCGATTCTCCCAGCACTTCACCGTCGGTCAATTTTCGACCAATAGTATAATTTCTCAAGCGCAGTAGATCGATGTCTGCATGGTCTGCGTCGTAATCTGAACCGCACAGGTTAGCATCATGCCAATCAAGTTAGGCACGGAGTCGAATAGAGGACAAGGAGGATGTTGTGGCCGAGGCCGGGTTAGGATCAAGCGCGTGATGAGCAACTAAACTGTGCAGATAGAAAGTTGGAGGCGGAGGCACAGAATCATCCATATTATGCAGGGCGGAAGCGATTTTGCCGCGCTCGAATGTTGTGAGAACCGATCGTGGTTAGCCTGCTCATCCTCTCGGTTGCGGTGCTGAGGAGCTGAGGAGTCTTTGATGATGAGTAGTGCCCTCGAAATTGCAGCAGGCAAGACTGCCGATCTGGCAATCAGGGAGAGCACCATACTGTTCGAAGATTGTATGATGACCCCTTGCTCTGCCATCGAGTGCTGCAGGTTCATCGTGGAGCGTGTATGTTGATGAAACGAGGCCTGGAAATGCGGACTCCAAGGTAACCGAGAAGTAGTCTGTTGCTCGGAAGGACGGCTCGGGGTCTCCAATGCTCCCTCGCTCCCGCGGCCAGTTCAGACTCATCATTCTACGGTAGAAGTGCATCGAAATGTCTTGTTCTGCACCACTAGTTGCTTCTCTCAACATAGAGGGCAGTCTTCGTCAGTTGTTTAATCGTCGTGATTTTATGTCTCGGTCGACACGTCGAGTTACGACTCCACTGAACATTCACCTACCGTCGAATCGCGCCCGGCGATCACCACGAGCTCCAATCGCACCCAAATTATCAGACCGTCTCAACTGCGCGCGTACGATATATCACAAAGACATCATATGTGGTCTCAATGGGGGAGTGAATGGAAAGTAGCCAGACTTACCTTTGGGTTTGGTCTTGAGCGCATTCTCTGAATTGCCCTTCGTGAACGCCTTCACAACCGCTTTGTCGCTCTTCGATGCGCCGGCAAGAAACTCTTGACGGATCTTGTCGTCAAGGAGAACATCCTTCAGCCGTCTAGGATGACGGTCGATGGCTCTCCTCATCGCTTGGGTCGGGGCAGCTTCTGGATGCCAGAGGCCCCCTCCTGCAATGACGGTCAGCTTGACACACACGGTCATCACCACAACAAGACGCGATGTTATATCAGAACAGATGATGTCTAAACGTGTCCACGGACCAGCCTCTGAGTATTGGCCCCGTTTTGACGCGTCTGGTGCCAGCCGATGCGATCTTTCGACGCCGCCGAAGGTTCAAGGAGCAGATCGACTGCGTGACAGAGCGTTTGGAGCTACTTTTGTCTTCCTCAATCTGAACGACTGCAGGGTCAAAACTTAGGCCATGGGCTGCTCTTCGCCGGCTGATACTCAACCACAAGATATCTGCTCGACGGTACTGACAATCGAATCTTTAGCTTCGTCGCTCCAGTCGCAAACCACGACCGGAGATCGCAAGACCAGTGTTCAAACTGTACGCTGACTTGCAGTTCTGACGCGCCGACGAGTTGCGCGCCCCAGTCCTGCGATTCCGCAGCTCACATGTCCAGCTGACAGAGCCTTCAGTGTGTAGAAGTACCAAGACAAATCGACCAGACAAGAGTCGTCCGCCTCAGGCCTCGAACAGCGACCGTCAATCGCCACTTGAAGAGTTCCAAATGCGTGTCGGCTCTCCCAGTTGCTCTCGAGCGCGCCGCCATCTCATCAAGCTTGAGCCTGGAGGCCAATTCTTCTGCTTCTCTTCGAGTGGCTCTCCAAGACCAGCTACACCCATATGCCGTTACGCTTCAGCCTCGCCAAGCAGCGTCACTCCGCAGACACTCTGCAGCCCCCGTGGCTGGTCTCGACCATCCAGAACTCAGGACGCAGTGCTCGAGTCACTCTCTGTCCAAGGACTGACTGGTGTGACAATGCTGGATTATGGCGCGCCTCACTATTTCTGGCCAATGCCCCCTGCTGTTCAGAGGAGGTCGAAGTGTAGACGGGTTTGTCGGACGATATTCGGGTGTCTGAGAAACTGATGTCGCTGGCGCAGAGCAGAGTTGAAGGTTCGACAGCAGTTGACGCGCTCATCTGGAGTCCGAGGCATGAGGACAAGAGCGTGAATGGAGTGAGGGGGGCGCTCACGAGCGGACAATGAAAGAGCAAGACAAATAACAAGATGCTACCGCCATACGGTGCTCTTGAACACTCGGGCAATAGCAAAATAGCTTCCGCGGGAGACAGGGTGGGTTGCGCTGATGCTCCCATATTGAGAGGGCGTGCCGGCCCGCTGCTAGAGTCTCCTTCGAGGGGGCTCTCTGGCGCTGAAAGACCGGTTCGCGGGTCGATTTCATGCACGATGATCCCTTCAAGTCATCGATGCTGAAAACTTGCTCTCTTTTCAGTCCTGTTCTTCTGACACCCTTTCCAGTCGCCTCTCGAATGCCAGACCGTCGTATCCTGAGATCCCGAGTCTCATCCTTCGCGAACCGAGAATGCGGGCCGATTAACGCGCATGCTGGCGCCGATAAACGCCAGACATGTCCGCCAGGTCAAGAGCAGCGCAGATGCAGTATCATTCGCATCACAGCTTGATCTCCCGGGATAGGGGAGTTGGCCGAAGCCAAAGTGGTGCAGGACTGAATCACAGCAAGCTTGTAGAAGTCGACGAATCGAGACCGCGAACGCGACCGTCGACAACTCATCGAGCTGCCCGACGGTGGTTGATGTCCTCGCTCCTGAGGCCTGTCCGATTGTGTCGTTCGGGACAGGAAACAGCTATAAGAGCAAGGACGATTCACCGTACTGTGCTTGCGCAGTCGAACGTGAAAATATATACACATCAGGAAAGGCGCACGGTCTCGCAAACGATGCCAGTCTCCTTTTCGGACCGTGACTGAGCATCGATGGCACTGATCACGACTCCTGACTGCTTCATCAAAAGAGCGGTCTGGTATCTGATGGTCCCTCGTACTGGCAGAGTCCGTTGTATGCAGCGGAAGCGTTGTAGCAGCCAATCGCAAGTTGGCGCAAACTCAATACTGCCGCAAGCTGGACATAGTTGTAGACATACTGTTCATCACAACACGATTGTACTTACCTATGAATGAATTTGATGGAGCCACTTGCACGTAGTAGTGTGCATAGCTTCCTTTGCGGCCAGCTCGTGACCTGAAGGCGCTCATCAGCATATTGCGACAGGGCAGCTGCGCACGGGACACTGACCAAGCGACACTGAAATGGGGCTGGCGGGCTACCGTGTTAGCCACATGCACTCATGCATCTGATACAGCCAGTGTTCCGGGGAGACTCCCCGGGCCTCTCACTGACCCTGTACGGGCTCGGGTAACTGACCTTGTACGGAGTTGGGTCTTTGGAAAAGCGAACGTCACGATCTGGAGACATCGCATTAGCTAGAAGCACAAGCAGGCCTGTTCAGTCAATGCTCACATATGCGGAAAATCTGCATGTCGTCCGTCAGCTACACCTGTCCTTGCAGCTGCATTGCATCTGCAGCAATCCAGACTGCTACCCACCACGTCTTTCACCGGGAGCTCCGGTATGGTGTCGTCGATCGCCGTCAATTTCTCCGTCATTGCTTCCACGAAGGTATGGAAATCCTTTTCGGCTTGGCGAAAGTCTGGGTCGTGCACTGCGATCGCGTTATCATATTAGCAATTACTCCCAACAAAACTAGCTACTGTGCGCTTCATAGATCAATGATTAATTCCGTTGAGCGTAATCCATATGGCGTTCGGCCGGAATGAACAGCTGAGCAGCTCACACAGCCTGTTCTCGGATCCACCCGCCTATACTGCTTTTGCTCCTCTCAATGCAGTGTGCCGCCGATATGAAAGTGACTTCGTGCAACGAACTTTGTCGCTGGCTTCTCGGCGGTGTGCTGGGTGTGCTAGACTTGTGGAGACTCGCTGATTGGCTGGCCGATTATGGCAGGGCTAGGGCATTACTGTCCCTTGCCCAAGTCAAGCGCGCCCTCGCCCACAACGACTGTTGCCGTCTTGTGCTACGAAGTTACACGCAAGGCAATGGCCCGACGCGCTGCAGGGCCCCGAGATTTACAGCGTCGTTCCGCTCCGGCGCTCTGCGTTGATCACGGCAGTGGAAAGAGGCTCTTTCCGCATCTTATATCGACCGACATCGTGATTGTAGCTTGGACAGCGTGGTCGTAATCGTCAAGCTGAATTGCTCTCGGCGATGACTTCCGTTCTCGCCTCTCGGCGCAGCTTCCTCTGGCAGGCCCACTGCTACTATGCTGCAGTGCTCCATTCCACGGCTTGCGTCACCCACGTCTTTGCCGGTTCATGGATGCAGAATGCTGCGATGTCTGCGGTCCACTGAGACTGCTCCGGAGCTTCAGTGTGCTGTATATCGCCTGATGATCCTGGTCCTTTCATTCGGAGTGCATACATGAAGCTGTTGTGCGCGGTTCAACCATCCTCCGGCAGGCATGACGCTGTCCGCGGCAGCAAGCCGGCCCATCAGGATACCTTCGTGCCACAACCCTAATAGAAGTGGATGGTGTGACCATATGGACAGCGCAGTGACATGCTTGAAACGATGGAGAACCAGTAGCGCTCTGAACTCGGACAGGCGTCCCGGCGAGGCGAGTCGCGGCCGTCTCCAAATGTGATGGGTTTGTTTTCAAGCGGGCGAATTGTAGATGGAAAGGGCTACTCACTTTTCAGCCATTCTCGCTTGTTGTTAGCTTTGAGTTCCCCGAGAAAGAGCAGAGTATTTGGATGGATAGTCTCGTCATCATAAGGTGTTTTGCCAGCTGGTCTGGCTTTGGGCTTCTTTCTAAACGCAATTCGAAGGAGGATTAGCAAACGCAAACCCGAAGAAGACAGCCGAAATCTGCCCGCTGTTTGCGATGCAGCGTCAATGGCAGTCGAACTGCAGAGTTAATTGCAATCGGCTACCATCAATGCCTTTCGCTTTACGTGGACATACATGATGACTTCTACCCCAGGTTCGAGATCAGTCTTGCCACCGGCGTTCTTCGTGCGAATCGCGGTGGCAGAGGTTCGGCTTTTGGCGGGAGTCGCTTTCGTCTCTGCCTCGCTGTCGACATCATCCAAATCTGGGGATTCATCGGAAGTAGACTCTTCATCATCGAAATCGGACTCTGAAGAACTATCGTCGTCGGAAGGACTGTCTGCGTCTTCGCTAGCGTCGTTCTCCTGGAAATACTGGCTTTTCGCTGAGAGCAATAGAACGAAAGATTAGCACATGCCTCCAACAACCACCATCCCTCGCCCAGACTTTAGGTAGAGACTGCTTCATCCAGCCACATCTGTCTTGAAAGCCTAGAGTCTCCTGCGCGCCTCTTGCGGAGCATCAACCCTTAGTCGCACTTACTCGGTGTAGTCTTGGAGCTTGGTGCTGTCTTCTTCGAGCGCTTGGGCTTCGCACCGGCGAGACTGGATCCTGAGGCTGCCCGTTTGTGTTTCGCCACCTCCGATGTCGTTTCCGACAGCCTTTGCGACCTGCGAGCCATTTCGCCTTAGTCAAGCGCTTGTCTCGGTAATCCTGGTCTGTGGTTCAGCAGCTTGCGAAGCGAGGTCGTCTGTAGCAATGAGTATCCTGGAAAATGCTTGTACCAATCGATTAGCGACCCGGCTTCATGCGCCAGCTGTAGACGAATTGGCAGGCGTCCAGGAATGACGTTAGGAGATAAACAGGACACTGAGGAAGTTGCAACCCGGCGCGCTTGCACGGCGCGGGTCGTGTCCCGAGGCGCTATCTAAGCGCGCTTGCCGCCAGATCGAACACTTCACCTGCTTCTTACACGGCATCGTCTACAGATCTGGTTATGCGGTGCTTACACGAACCGGAACGACCGACACAAGCCACCACATAGCCGAAAAGCTTCCAGATAGTTGACAGTTTTGATTCTGGAGTCCTCAAGCGAAGCGAAAAAGCCGACACCTCTGTATGTTTTCTCCCAACTTGCATAGTCGTGATAAGCGTTCTATCCGACGACTACCTTATGTCCTTGGAGGCCACCAGAGAACTGTTTTTCTGGCCACTTTAGCTGATCAGTTCGACAGGGGTTTCAACTTGAGTATATCTCCAGCTGAGGAAGTCAACGTACAGCTAAGAGCAACTAGCATTCCGAAGTAATAGCAAGATCAAGCCGCGACTAATAATAAACATGGAGATCTGTAGCTTTGGCGGCTTATCACATCTATAACTATGTGGTGTGCAATCGATTGTGGTGTGGGTAGCTTGATCGCTCCGCTGATCCTGGAATTAAATACTTGGAGCGTTTGAGGCACTTGCCAGCACGAAGCTCTCTACATTGGGCACAGGAGCGATCGTAGTCCTACAATAGGGCAGAGAGACCGAGAGAGGTCTAAAACGTCTTGACGCTTTGCAAGGCTAAATCACTCAAGCTTGACAAGGTTGATAGCGACGCTCATTAGCCTCTAACCGTCACTAGATGTAAGCGCAGACTAGACGATAGCCTTCCGACGTGCAGAGATGCTATAATATAGAGACACCTAACGCATCTAATCAAGGAACTCCACAAGATCCCGACCACGAAATATTCCTGATCAAAATGAGGGTGACAATTATCGTCACCAGGCCTCAGACGTTGCTTCTCACTCCAATGGGTCTGGCTTCAAGCCCTATGCCACAGCACCATTTCCACTTGCTATACTGGTAGCGTAACGCGCATGCTTGTCTTGTTGGGGATGAGCAGCTCTCAGAAATAGTGAATGGTCACAAACGCAACTTCAATACAATTCTATGCGCACCACAATCGCAGATGTGATTCAGCTCCCTGCGGCTACAAAGCGCCAGAACGCCCTAGCCAAATACAACACGCTCTCTTCCATGGTATCCGATGATCTTGATAAGACGCTCCAAAGGTGGTATTGATTGGACAAAATGTATGCGATCGCTTGCTCGCGCCTCGATCAGCAGTTACATCCGCCAGGGCCTCCTGATGCTGTTCCTGGATCTTGCCGTGATCCCAAGTCAACGCCTCCAGGTCTGCCTGCTGCACCTCGCATTCCTCGCTGTGTTGCTTGCTCAATGGGGAGCTTCTTCGCAATAGCCGTGAACAACTCCTTGACGTTCTCGGCAGTCTTGGCACTGGTCTCGAAGAATAAGAGACCTGTCTCTTTTGCGTACGCTTCAGCATCCGCGGTAGAAACAGCGCGCTTGTCAGGCTGCTCAGCCACCAGATCCGCCTTGTTTCCTGCCAAAGCAATGATAATGTTCTCATTTGCTTGTCGTTGGAGCTCCTTCACCCACGCTTTTGCCTTATCTAACGAAGCCTGTGTTTCTGGTCAGCCACTCGCCAGCAACGCAAGCCTTGTCCTGATGAATCTTACCGCCTGAGTGATATCGTATACAACCACCGCACAGTTGGCATTTCTGTAGTACATTGGGGCCAGCGACTTGTATCGCTCTTGCCCCGCGGTGTCCCATATTTCAAACTTCACTGTCGTCTGCTCGTCCAGTGCTATAGTCTGTGTAAGGAAAGCCGCGCCGATCGTTGATTCTCTGTAGTCGTCGAATTGATCCTACGTTTCCTATGTCAGTGGATGATATCTTAGTCTCTCAAGTTTCAGGCTGCCGGATACCTTTACGAATCGCAGCACCAAAGAGCTCTTTCCGACAGCGGACTCTCCTACAATGATCGGTCAGCATCAAATCAGGATAGCGCTGCTCCATGTAGGTGTTTCTACCCAGCAAAACGAGCTTGAACTGCGCAAAGCGGGCGCCGCCTGGCCTGGCGCTTTGTCTTGCCGCCATGGGGGCTCAGGAATTCCGCTGGCAGGGGCGATGTCGCACGGGCTAATAAGAGGGCGTATGCTCGGGTGCGGTGGTCTGCGCTGGGGTGGAACGTGTTATGGGTGGTGCGGTATGGGTGGTGTTGTTGAGATGCCTGGTCTGTGATTGTCACTGCAAGCGATGCGGATGTGGCTCGTTCGCTTGACGCACGTGCACGTTGACATCACCGGGCTGTCGCTGCCGATGCCAGCATGACAACCACCGCCTCAACCCTTGCATTTTGGCCAGAGACCAGATACTCCTTGATCCGTGCTAGACGCATTGGATAAACACGAAAACCATCATACCGACGCATGCAGTGACTGAAGGCAGCGACACCCGGAAATTCTCCGCGATGAGTGCTTCTCTCCCTTTTCGGGACATCAACGTACACGCGTCGTCGACCTACTATGCTTTCTCCTCGCCATCATCGCCAAACGCCCCGACTTTGGTAGTTGACAGGCCATCTGGAGACCTCAGGCTCAATGATGGAAAGATCACGGGTGGCCATCGCGTTTCCAGCATTTCTGGAATTCTAGGCATCATCAAGCTGCGGCTAGGTACGAACCCCGAGCTGTTCAGCGCTGAAAGTTATTTGCTAAGCGAAGCCATGTAGACAGCTATGTGATAATCATCACCAAGTCCCAAGCTGTAGGCCGTATCAAAGGCCACCAAATTTACAAGGTGGTGTCAACAGAATTCTTGCCACTCAGAGAACGCCAGGTCCATGACCAGGATGAAGACACATATCTGAACTACCTGAAGCTCCTCCTCAAGACTGGACCCATGTACTTCTCCTACTCATTCGATCTTACCAACAGTTTCCAGCGTCAGGTCAAAAGCAATCCGAATGAACCACTGTGGCAACGCGCGGACGACAGGTTTTTCTGGAACCGCTACATTTCCTCCTCGCTCATCGATTTCCGGATAGGGAAGTCTGCTGGTAGACTTTCCCATGGCGCCCAACCCTCTGTCGATCCTTACATCCTGCCTGTCATGTATGGCATGATGAGCATTACCAACACTTCTATCAAAGGCAATGGTCTCACTTTCGTGCTCATCACCAGAAGATCCCGGCATCGAACTGGCACGCGGTACCTATCTAGAGGCATTGACGAGGAAGGACATGTCGCCAACTACAACGAGACCGAGCAGTCGATCATTCTGAATGACAATGCCTCAAGCGGTACAATGAGCTATGCTGGCGATCGCGGCTTCGTGAACGGGAAACCAGTCAGCGGACCTGAGACACAAGTCCTTTCGTACGTGCAGACTCGTGGTAGCGTCCCAGTGTACTGGGCAGAAGTGAACACTCTTCACTACACACCCAAGCTTCAGATCCGGGGAGTGGAAGCGGCTGCCGGTGCGGCGAGAAAGCACTTTGATGAGCAGATTCGGCTGTACGGCGAGAACTACATGGTCAATCTGGTGAATCAAAAAGGACGTGAAATGCGGGTGAAGGATGCCTACGAGCAAATGGTCAAGATCCTCCAGTCCACACCCCAGGAGCATATTGAATCGGACCACAAGACGAGTGAGAAGTTCGACGTGATTGAGCCGGGTGACAAGCAAGGATGGTATGACCACTTGCATTACATCTACTTCGACTTCCACAACGAGACAAAGGGCCTCAAATGGTATCGTGCTCAGCTTCTTCTCGACCAGCTGAAAGATGGCTTGACCGAGGGTGGCTACTTCCATGGTATTGACATGCCATCAGGTGGAATCGACGTTCGGAGGAAGCAAACAGCTGTGGTCAGAACTAATTGTATGGACTGTCTCGACAGGACTAATGTCGTACAATCCATGTTGGGCCGCTGGGCACTGACGCGCATGCTCATCGATCTCGGTCTATTGCGATCTGGAGAGACGGCGCAGGATGACCAGACATTCGAGCATCTCTTCCGCAACGTATGGGCAGACAATGCTGACGTGGTGTCCAAGACCTATTCTGGCACTGGTGCACTGAAAACAGACTTCACCAGGACCGGGAATCGCACACGAGCCGGTATGTTGCAAGATCTGAGTAACAGCTGCACGCGATACGTACGCAACAACTTTGCAGACGGGCCACGCCAGGATGCTTTCGATTTGTTCCTTGGCTACTATTCACCAGATACGGCAGGGATTGGTTCTCTGCAGCAATTCGCGGACCGGAGACCACTCGTCGTACAAGCTGTCCCATACGTGCTTGGCTTCTGCGTCTTTTTCATCGTGATTAGCGTCAGCACCAATCGGTTACCAGACTCGACCGTATGGCCTCTAAGGCTCTTCACTTTCTTCAGTCTAGCTGTTGCAGGGTACTCTGGTCGCTTCATGTGGAACTACGGGACACTTTACGTGAGTAGACTCGGTCTAAGTTGTAAGGATCTCTTACTGACACATATCATAGGTGAATTGGCCAAAATTGAACACGCCTCAATGGGCTGTGGAAGCATACCAAGATACATTGGAGAAGGTCACAAAAGACCCACTACTTGGTGCTTTCATTGGCGGAGGAAAAGGTGACGCCCGATTGGGACATCTCGAGGAGGGCAAGAAGAGACGCGAGTAGAAGACTCTGGTTGCTCATCCCATACCATACACCGCGCCGACAACATGCCGGCATTCTTACATTGTACTACTTGACCCCATGGCACGACGAACGATAGAGCCGTTGACAGAGAATAGCATGGCGACTTGTTCTATACCAGGATAATGACTATTATAAGATTCACTTTCCATTCGCCTCTTCGACTTGACTAAGACACACTGCTGCCGCGCTGGACCCATATAGCGGTATTCACATCATCATCCCAGCCCGGCTCCACCGACGATGCTTGAACAGCTATAAAGTCTATCTTGCTCGGAATGGTCTAGCCCGAGTTTCCATTGGCTATGACCGAAAATACGACCGTGCTGCCAAAATTAGCAACACGATTGATCTTCGGTGATTTCTGCAGAACATCTTTTTGACTTGCATCATGACCTGCATCGTCGCCATCGCATGGTACGCGATTCGTCATTCTGGATATTCAAGGTGCTGCCAATACAGCTACGATACGAGGTTGCACTGGATTGTCAGTAAGTATGTCCACGCGAACGCTATCATGCTTCACGGAACATTCATTCCGACTGTAGAACCCTTGGCAACCTTTGTGCTGTGCCCGCATGCCGGTGTGAGCCGTCACTGTTTTTGTGATCGCCACTTTCTATGGTGGACGCCAAGGTTCCTTGCTTCGTATGTACTACTGTAGCGCTCGGATTGGAGCACAGTGATGGTACATTGAGGTGGTCTCACTAGTTTGACTTCAGGCTATTGACTATTGCTGATGGCACCCATGTCATTGCACAGCCGATATGGTCGACAGGTGAATGAGATATAAGGACATAGCATGTGCACTCCTTCGACTTCTCATCAACCAGTCCTACAACAACAGAACAGACAACAGTCATTCAGAAACAGCTATCCTCAGTCATTTCTATCCAACTATACAACAAACGACAGAAGAACCATGAAGTCCGCATTCGCTATCGCCTCCCTGGCTGCAGCAGTCGCAGCTTTCCCAGCACCACAAGCCTCTCAGATCAAGGAAGCAACAACATGTCCCGGCCTCGATGGTGCCCAAGCACTCTCCAACAACAATCAACCATATAAACTCGAATGCCACAAGTGGGTAAACAGCGACAGCGTTATCCGTATCACAGAGACCGAGGTCGGTTACAAAGGTTGCCTAACAGCCTGCGATGGCACAGTGTAAGTATATTCTTCTCAAGAAGTCCCTCCTCCCAACCATCAACTAACACCCATCCCCAGCGGCTGCGGCGTCGTCCAATACATCGCAACCGACACAGCACAAACCAAAGGCTCCTGCACAATCTTCCCCAAGAACGCCACAACCACAATAAAATCCGGCTCCAGCAATTCCTGGACCATCGCCATCCCCATCGAAAAGAAGCCAAAAGTCTTCGGCGGAATCGCCCTCCGCTCCGCCTCCCCAATCCACTTCGCCAGCGTCAATGCCGCAGAACAACAATTCTTCCTCAACAAGAATACCTCAACTTACTGCCCATCTGGAATCTCTGGCCTCGATTGCAGTAAACTCAATTCCAACCAAACAATCTTCACTCAAGGCGTCGATGTCACTACACTTTCCCTCGATGTCATGGTTCCAGGTGGTCAGCAGGTTTATGTCACAAAGGGAGATGAGAAAGTTGGTCAATTGGCTGGAGAGTTGAAGTTCACTCAAGCTCATTCAGCTATGACTTCGGGTCCGGCTTTATATGAGGGATTCACGATCTCCAAGGATGGAAATCTGCAGTTTGAGAATAAGGATTGGTTTGCTTGCCCTGTTGATAAATTTAACTCCGGATATGGGATCTGGGCTGTTGCGAGAGTTGCGGGGAGCAATGCTGGTGCTGGATGTCTTGGGTTTAGCTGGAGAGTTGCTGAGTTGGCGGAGAATGTTACTACTGCTTGGCAGTATCAGTAGATGATTGTGGAAGAAGGTTGCTTTTGATTGTGATTTTGCATAGCGTGGGTGGTTGCATTTAGCATTTGTTTTTGCGAAAATTTTGTAAATATTTGACGACTCTCATTAGTTCAACTTTTGATACGAATGTAAGATATGGATGCAACGAAGCTCTGGCATTTATAAGACAGCCTTTTCCATTCGCATTGCCATTGTCGCCGCCGTCATCGCTCCATTGCACCGATATAGTGCCATTCTACAGAAAACTGTCCAAATGGCGGGTCGCAATGAACCTTGGTTCTTCGCGAAAATTTTGTAAATATTTTTGACGACTCTCATTTCTGATATAGATGAAAAATATTGAATGTGACGAAGCTTTGGCACTCACAAAATGTTCTTTTCATCCGTGAAATCATCGTTGCCATTCACCAGTATCGATCTTGAGCAAATCGACAAAACTCAAGGGATTTGATGGACACGAAACGCTTTTTTGATCGATCCTGTGTATCTACTGCCCGATGTCTTGTCCCTTACATTAACATCGGTCGAAATGTATGGTGGAAGACCCGAACAAGGTTGTGGTGGTTCCACACTTCACCCAGGTCTTGGCGTCACGTGAAGAGTTGTAAATTTCCCCCCGTTCCACACACACCGCAATTTCGCCCGCAATGTAGCTCTCCTTGCTGGTTCCTTTTGACACGGTACTTGTACGTTATTTGTCGTTAGTCCATCATCCAATCAGGGCGCGTGGGTAAGTTCAGCATCACATCTGACTACTTTACAACATCGTCTAACAATCTTCCGCAGTCTAGTGGTATGATTCTTCCTTAGCATGTCTGCAACGCAGTACAATCGCCTGGAAGAGGTCCTGGGGTGTGTAAACAACGCATTCGTGATCACAAAACTCCTCACTAACGTGGAAAAAAGTTCAATTCCCAGCGCGTGAGTAATCCCAGTGTTCACACAAGTGATCCTGACTAACGTCCACAAAGGTCCAAACAAATTCGCTTCTTTTTTGCTTTTTTGCACCCTGCCGCGACGGTGATAACTCCGTATGATCATGCAAAGTCTTTATCTAAGCCATACAGCATTAGAGACTTGTACGAAGACAATGTCATCAATATGCCTGAAGGTGAGCGAGATGTCCGTGACCGATTTTCTTTTGCGAGGTGAAGTGTCTTCTTCTCACACCTCTTATACATGTACTTCAAGTCCACACGTCGAGCCCTGAAAACATTTCATCCATGGATTGATCAAGCAAATCGAAGAATTCCAGCCTTTTCACATGTCGATGAAGCAGAGCTGGCCTAAATGTCTTGGACATTACATCTATGAAACACACTCCTTCCAATCGCATTCGACTGTATCCTGCCCTTGATCGATCGTAGGACGCGAGGCTGTTTGTGTTCAGACATTCTCAATCCCATTCGAATGACGAGCAACAACCTCAAGAAAAGCCACAGAATGATCTGGATTCTTGTTATCATGGACTACTGAGTCCACTTGATAGAGAAATATTTCGGGACCACAACATCTCAATTTCTCCAACTTCTCCAACATCATTTGTCAGCCCAAACTCAAGGCCTAGAACTACTTATCGATATCGTATAGAATACGAAGTCTCATACATATATATCTATCTATCATGTAGTCCAGAGAGAGAGTAGAACAACAGCAGATCAATACAATACAAGCAACCAACAATGTCTCACCTCAAATACTACGCCTACCCAGGCGTCGGCGAACGCAACAGAGCCCAATATCGCTACTCCCAAGCCGTCCGAATCGGCGACCGAATCGAATGTGCCGGTCAAGGTCAGTACCACCCCATCTCCCTTTCCCAACCCTATCTCATTCCTATACAGGCGGCTGGGACCCAACAACCGGCATCTACAACAAAGAAATCAACGCCCAAATCGACCAAGCCTTCTCCAACGTTGACCTGAATCTAAGACACGCCGGAGGCAAAGGTTGGAGCCAAGTTTTCCGAGTAAATTCATATCATGTTCCTATTAATGATGAAGCGATTGCGGCTATGGTTAGGAATTTTGAGAAATGGATGGGACCGGATCATCAGCCGATTTGGACTTGTGTTGGTGTACCGAGGTTAGGGGAGGATGATATGAGGGTTGAGATTGAGGTTGTTGCTCACGATCCTGAAAAGGCGTAAGCCCTGGTTCTATTATGCCGTACAATCATGTCTCTATAGCGCCGTTACGCTGGTATATATAAATGCATAACCCAAAAAGCCAACTCATCATATCATATGCTTCATCTATCCTCTCTTCTCATTAACATCCATACTCGACTGCGTAAGATACCTCTCAAACACCCTCGTCTCAAGATCTTCCACAGCAGCCGTATCCTGTCTCGCCTTGCGTCGGAAATACACTCTCTTCGCCCACTTCCAACCCTCAACACCCGCGAAGAAAAGCGCAGCAGCAACAAACACGATTCCCCATTCCCAAGAAATATTCGTGTGTCGAAAGACATTGCGGTTGATGACTGGAATATAGATGATAGGAAAAATGAGGACGAATCCAGCAATAATGGCCCAGAACAAGAACTTATTTCTCCAAACATCGTACATCCACTGCGTGAAGTATCGGTCGGAATTGGGTTGCATTCGGAAGAATGAGCGTCGCATATCAATGACTTCCCATGCCAAGAAGAGTGAGAACCAAGTCAAGCAAGCGAAACATGTTGCTCGGGCTCGGAATATCGTTTCACAGCCATCTCCAATGGAGTCGTTGCAGCGGTATCCGATATCGCCTCCTCCCCAAGGGTATAGGACCAGGACGAAAGCTGTGAGACAAAGTGCCGCGATCCAGATTCCGTATACTACCATATCGATCATAAGTTCGAGAGAGAAGATTCCGCGTTTGAGACTAACTGGAGGACGTGAAAGGACGTCAGGAGCCTTTTCTTGGAAACCTAATCCCATATCTGGAATTCCGGAGGTGATCATGATAATCCAGAGGATTTCGATGGGGGATATTGGGAAGACGGATAGATTTTCGCCATCTTTGAATGCGAGGCCGACGAGGAGGACGAGAGCTTGCGAGACGTTTTGGGCCAGGAGATGGAGCACAAACTTTTGGATGTTATCGAATGTGCGACGACCTTCTTCAATAGCTGCGAGGATTGAGGCGAAATTGTCGTCTGTGAGGATGATGTCTGATGCGTCTTTTGCAACATCAGATCCGGCTTGCCCCATTGCGATACCGACGTCGGCACGCTTCAATGAAGGTGAGTCGTTCACGCCGTCGCCAGTCATAGCGCAGAACTTCTTGCGACGATGGAGAGCTTCGATCATGCGGACCTTGGTTTGAGGGGCGCAGCGAGCGATGACGAGGGGAAGGACTGGGAGTTGGTCGATTTCGTCGTCGCTGAGAGCATCGAATTGGGCGGCGGTCATGACCATGGCGTCGGTGACGTCTTTACTGAGCTCGTACATCTTCGAAGGCAGGATTCCGACTTGACCAGCGATAGCTCGGGCAGTACCAGGGTGATCGCCAGTAAGCATATGGACTTCGATACCAGCTTCGTGGCAACGACGGACAGATGGTGCAGATTCAGGACGTGGTGGATCGTAGAGGCCGATAAGCCCGCGGAAGATGAGATTCTCCTCGACAGTTGCTCGCGGAATTTCCTTTCCATCGTGGTACTCCTCGTTGTAGTCTCTGCTGGCGAGAGCAAGAACACGCAGACCATGCTTAGCCAAAGCCTCCATGTTCTCCAAGATCTGCTCGCGATACTCTTCAGTCATCTCAACAGCATCCTTGTCATTTTCGGCATAGTAGGAAGTACAGGAAGCGATCACACGCTCAACAGCACCCTTTGTATAGGCGATCATCTTCTTGGTTTGGAGGTCCTGGTAGATGACGCTCATTTTCTTCACATCGGAGTCGAATGGGAACTCAACGAGGAGCTTCATTGCGGGATTATCACCAGAGACCGAAGCACGTCGGTTCCACTGAAAGCGAGAAGCGAAGACCTGGATGGCGATTTCGGTGGGGTCTCCACGAGCATTCCAATGTCCAGCGTCAGTCTGATGGACGGTGGCCAGATTGGCGAGAGATGCAGCGCGTAGGTAGTCCTTAAGTGCATCGTTGTTGTTCAGAAGCTCAGCGTAGCTGGATTGCGTATCTCTGTCCTTGAGCTCCACCTTCGATGGTTCTTTCTCAATGAACGAGATCGCACCCTTGGTTGGGTTGAATGGTTCATCAGTCTCCTCGATCGTGTATGTGCCTTTGGCGGGAATCCAGGCTTTCTTCGCAACCATCTTTCCTTGGGTAAGAGTTCCAGTCTTATCGGAGCAGATATCGGTGACAGCGCCTAGCGCCTCAAGTGATCTCAAATTGCGTACAATAACGTTACGTTCGACCATGCGATTAGTACCGGCTGCCATTGTGATCGTCAAGACAACGACCAGAGAAGCTGGAATCATAGAGAGACCAGTAGCGACTGCGTAGATGATAATCTCACGCTGATCACTGAAAGAGTTCGCTCCAAGAACGATGATGGCGCAGATGACAGCAATGAAGAAGAGCAAAACTGCTAATCTCGAAAGTTTCTTCTGCAGAGGTGTTCCAACGTTGACTCCCAGGAAGTGACCGATCGCATCAGTACAAGTGAGAATTGCGGCCTGCAGATAGTTGTGTGGTCTGGCCTTGCCTTGCTCGTTGCGCTTCACAGGCCTGATCTTGCTGTTCTTCTTTCGCAGAGCAGCGGCGATGGATCCAATTTCGGTGTACATGCCTGTTGCGAAGACAATACCGGTTGCTCGGCCTTTCGTCACGGTGGAAGAGCTGTAGGCAACGTTGAGACGATCGCCAGGACCAGTGACGTTGTCAAAGACGTCGTTGGCGGCCTTGCGGACAGGGAGGGATTCTCCGGTAAGCAGAGCCTCGTCGGTTTCGAAATTGACTGCATCGATGAGGCGAACATCGGCTGGGATGGTATCGCCTGTTTTGAGCTCGACTAGATCACCAGGTACGATGTGAGCCGTCGCGAGTGACTTCGATTCACCGTCTCGTACCGCTTGTGCAGTGGGAGAGCTGAGTGATCGAAGGGAATCCATAGTCTTCTCCGCTTGGAATTCTTGGTAGAAACCGACTGCAATGTTGATGAAGATGACACCAGAGATGACACCTCCTTCGATGTAAGATTGGATCGCGAACGATACAACCATGGCCAATACAAGCACCAAAGTCATAGCATTGGCTATCTGCCTTACTAGGATCTTGCCAGGGTTGACCTTCTGGCCATCTCCAAGCTCATTATTGCCATATTGCTCCAATCTTGTGCTGGCTTCGCTTTCGGTTAAGCCATCGTCGATATCGGCGTGCAATTGTTCGGCGACATCCTTCCATTTCAATGCATGAGCTGGAGCCGTCAGTGGCTTGTTGGCCTGTCCGGAGACATGACCCTCAAGCGTGTTCTGATTCTTCCCCATGTTGTAGTTTGTTCATGCAGAGGGCGGGGGATGAGGGGAGATTGGTTTATGCGAGGAATGTGGAGGAATGTTTTGATTGTATAGCGAAAGAAAAGCGAGTGTTGTATGTACAACGATTGATACACTCAAGCACTCTTGGAGATTGATACAAGATGTAATACTCCAAGGCCGCGGAGGGCGAACATACTTAAGTAATTGGTAGGTCATGATCGTATCCGCGGGCAGGCGATGGACAAGAAAGTATGTTCTTGGGACCCAAGACTTCACTCAGGTTGAAGACTTGGCAGACCATCAGTAGAGCCGCGATTGAATCCGAGCTACCGGTGTCTGAAGTGTCACACGAGCAGCATACACAAAGCTGAGCAGGCTCATACGTCGTCCCTACCAGAAGATAGGTTAGTGGTCTCTTTGTTCGAAGGCAGCAGCTTGTTAGACCCAGTCGTTGGTCCATTACCAAGCGGTTTCAGCAAGGTATGAGAGGGATAGCATCGGCCTCCGCTGCTAGAGGGTGGAGTGGCGTCTTTTGTGCCAAGACTAGCGGAATCTGCAGGTGTAAAGTGCATTCTTTCGCACGTGGCCAAGAGGTTGTTATCGCCACTGAGTAGAAGTGATTGGAGAGGTAGTGTTCGCCGAGAAGATGAAAAGCTTGGAGAACTGCGAGCTGACGTGACATGCAGAGGAAGACGAACGGTTAGCGAGCCGAATAAGACAGACGCCGAGGCGCTAGAAGGAGTAGGCGTTGCCGTAGAAGAATGAGCAAAGAATGGTTTGAGGTCCACAGGGGGGGTGGGAAGATTGTCCTCAGGCAAGTAAATGACGTAATCAGTAGCGCACCTGCCCCGAACCGAGGACGGCGAACGAACAGCGAACACGGGAGCTCAAGATTCCAAAAGCTGCAGCGTTTGGAAGATTACCCTATCAAGCTCATTACGTGCTCACCTCCGTAGTGCCACAGCTATAACACTCCACTTCTCCGGTAGCTCTTGCTCCTCCTACGCCATCGCACATCATCTATGAACTTCTTCCGACAGTTCTTCTCCGGCGCAAGATCCCGATCACCAAACACAATCATGGCTGCAAAGACCAAGGCACAAGACATTATCGACAACAACGCAGTTGGTGAGTAGATGATAGTGGGAGAGACATACGGGCGAAGTGGCTGATTGTATACCACAGCGGTCTTCTCCAAGTCGTACTGCCCATACTGCAAGGCCACAAAGTCGCTGCTCAGCGAACTCGGCGCAAAGCCATACATCATTGAGCTCGACCAAGTCGGTATGTAAAGACTAAAAACGAAGTGGAGATGGAATCTGTATACTGATGGCGCATTCAGATGATGGCGCTGCGATCCAGGATGCCCTCGAGGAAATGACCTCCCAGCGATCCGTCCCAAACATCTTCATCCAACAAAAGCACATTGGCGGAAACTCTGAGCTACAGGGCAAGAAGAGCCAGCTCCCAGATCTGCTCAAGAAGGCTGGCGCAGTATGAAGAGAAGAAGGAATGAGATCATGAATCGTGGCATGAGAGAGATATATACCTAGCAAGAGATCATGAGATATCATACCAAACTTGTAATCAATCAAGTCACAAACGATCTGCAAAAGTCGCATGTCTGTCGATATCAATCAGTCAACATCTTCATCTTCACTTCTTCAATCCAACTCCCCAGCCTCCGCCATCTTCCTCATATTCACAATACTAGAATGCACCGCCATCTTCGCCCCCTCTCTCGAACTCTTCTCAAACTTCTTGTGTTCCTCACTCCCCTCCACAACATCCTCATACCTCCACTCAAACGTATAAGTCATATGCAAATCCTGTTCTCCTCCTGGTCCATCACTGACAGTATTCGTGATTAATGCGCCGGAAGGTTGCCAGAAATCGACCTAGTCGCGAGCGTCAGCGAGCCAGCTCCCCTCGTCCTCAATACAGCGTCTTTCGACCCGCCTTCGGCGTGTCTTACCTTCGTCGGATAATAACTCTTACAAACCTCCCTAACCTTCCACTCCTTCCCATCCTGCTTAAAATGCGCTTCCCTTATAACCTCATTATCTTTTTCAGAAATTACGTCACAGTCTACGATGATGGGGACAAAGTCTTGAGCTTTACGGATTTTGCGTTGGAGACCTTTCCAGATTTGATCCCGACTCAGGATTGAGGTGGAACCGGAGGGGTTGATGGGTTCGGTGTAGGCGCAGTGGATGACAACCATGGTTGCGAAGATATATAGGGATTGATTTTATGGTAGGTTTTGTGTAACAAAAGATATATATGTTGTTGTGTTGAGCTGAGCGGTGGGCTGAAGGTGGGGATGATGGAGGAGAAGCCAAGGACTGATGAGCGAGAGCTTGGACGTGATCCTTCTAGTCTATATACCCAATGAATGTTGTATACCAAGACATTCGCTGCAATAGAAACGTCCGTTGTCCGGACTTTTCAAAGGTCGTTTTATAAGCTTCGGCGTTCGCGTTTGCGAGGTATAGATTCTGGCCACCCGCTTCCACGTTTGCCCGAAGTTTTATCGACCTCAGTTCCGAAGTCGAAGGCTTCATCCTCTTGATGGTAAACCTCTTCACGCCTGTGAAGAGGTTAAGACTGAAGCTGTGGACCCAGATCTCGGGTGGGTATTGGCCACCTCACGCTTAAAAGAGCAACTCCCATTCAGATGATATTGCTTCCGTTCGCGCATGTCTTGGCACGATGTGTAAATCTCCATGTTCCAGTGCTGTAAGGATTAGAGCATTCATATCGTGTAATGACGGCGATTGCAATCTTTTGGAACTTTTTCGAACATCATCTAGCCAACCTCGTATGATCGAACGTGTGCTGTATCGCAAATGTTGCCGCCTGTCTCCCTTCTTGTCTGGAGTTAGCTTCGACGGTGTCCCAAACGCGTGTTGCAAAGCCAGATTTGGCCGGACTGTTATTGAGCCATGGACTACCAGATTAGCGGGCTGAGTCCACGATCTGTAGGAAGCTCAGATGGACTTTTCACGAAGAAGTGCGCGAAAAGCACTTGAGGAATAGGAATGTGCTGCTGCGAGTGAGCCATGCTCGAAATGTTACAGCAGATGAAAAGTATGTTTTCATACAACGCACCGGAGAAGGCAACTTCGTCAGCCCTGGCGTGCGCGTACCAAGAGCGAGAAGCAAGGCGAGAGCTTGTCGGGATGAAAGATAAAGGTGCATTGCATGCGAATGGAATCTGGGAAAAGTGCACGTGCGATTGCTAGGATGGTCCAGTCGCAATCAGGTCTGACAACGTGCAACCTCTTTGTTCGGGGAGTATAGAATCGTATCGAGCCTGTTCGTTACATCTCAAGTCTCATTCTATCCCCTACCGAGTTCGTTGTTGAGTGGTCTGTTGCTGAAGATGAACGGCACGTATGCTTTCGAGCATCATACCCGGGCGGGATCTGGCGCGAGTCAGCGCAACACGTACTACTTCTCAAGGGTGAGTGAAGACCACATGTGGCACATGGCATCTCCTTTACGTGACTTCCTTGTACGTTCATCGACGGCGAGAGGCCAGCCAGGTCAACAACACCTCCACTGCCCACGGCAATGGCCTCACTTCCGACATTCGCCGAGTCGATTCTCCTCGGCCCGTTCTTCTGGTGTGCGTCATTTGGAGAAGACGATAGCGAGCACACGACTGCAGTGTATGGGGAATCACAGAACAGGGCCTTTTGCTTGAAACCCCTCACAGTGTTGGAATAGCCCGACAACCACAACGTGCATACATCTGGCAGCCGCAACGATCTCGCCTCACCCCGACTGCCCGCAGCCTCATCGGCACACTTTTCCCGCAGCTGCTCTGCTCCAATTCCGTGACTGGGGAAAGGAAAGAGCTCGAGTCGAGTCGGCTACACATTATTGCACCGCACAGACTTCGACCAGAGTCTGCAGCTCAAGTCAACCAGACTTCACTTCACCTCAACAAACCAGCCAGCCATTCTCCACTGCGAAGCTCTGCATGAGCTCGCTACGAAGCCATTGCCATTGCCCAGCCTAGCTTTTCGCACATCGTACACCCAACATTCCACTATCGCTAGGATTATCGCATTCGAGGAAGCGTAGGCGGACCATCCAGCGGGCTCTGGACACTGGACTCGCTCACTATATTGACCCCGCGGCCTCTCTGGAAGACTCATCACAATCATGGCGCCCGCACCGACCTCGGCTCCTACAAATGGAGTAGACCAATACCGACCGGAACTGAACAAGGCTGCCGCTGGAGATTTCATGCGACCTGCCATGCGGACACGAGGCGTTTCGAGTCCCAAAGCTAACGGTGTCGGTGTTCAGGTCGAGGATACGAGAATATGCGTGGTCATGGTGGGATTGCCAGCGAGGGGAAAGAGCTTGATCGCGCAGAAAGGTAGGATATAGCACGCTGGATAAATGAGGAAGTTCACTGACGAGCGTGACAGTTGTTCGTTACCTTGGCTGGCTTAGTATTACAGCCAAGTGCTTCAACGTGGGCAGCTACCGTCGCTCGAATACACCCCAGCCCAATGCCTCGTTCTTCGATACATCCAACAAGGAAGGTGAGCGCCTGCGAAAAGCCGCTGCCGAAGCCGCTGTAGCAGATATGTGCAAGTGGTTCAAGCACCCAGACAACCTCATCGCGATCCTCGACGCCACGAACAGCACCAAAGCGAGGCGGCGGTGGATCAAAGAGCGCTGTGATGCTGAGGGGATCGAGACCTTGTTCGTTGAGAGCAAGTGTGACAGTGAGGATATTATTATGAGTAACATCCTTGAAGTCAAGACCACCAGCCCGGATTACGTCGGTCAGGATCCAGAAGAAGCAGCCAAGGACTTTCGCGAGCGCATAAAGATGTACGAGCGGGTATATCAGACGCTAGACGAGGACGAGCAAGATTTGACATACTGCAAGATCATCGATGTTGGATCACAAGTCATTATCAACAGGATTCAGGATTATCTTCAATCTCGTGTGGTCTACTACTTGATGAATTTGCATATCAAGCCAAGGTCGATTTGGATAAGCCGAGTAAGTCCAATCGAAGGAGCATAAACGACTTCAGCTAACATGCGTGTGTGCAGCACGGAGAGTCTATGTATAACCTCCGCGGCCAAATTGGAGGCGATGCAGACCTCTCGCCGAGAGGAGAACTCTACGCCAAGAAACTTCCTGAGCTTGTGAAGAACTCCGCTGGCGATCGCCCTCTCACCGTTTGGACCTCGACTCTCAAACGCACAGCACAGACAGCCCGCTTCCTTCCGTACGAGAAGCTGAGCTGGAAGGCTCTCGATGAACTAGATTCCGGTGTCTGCGACGGCCTCACATATAAGGATATTGAGGAGATGTATCCAGAAGACTTCAAAGCCCGCGACGACGACAAGTACAACTACCGCTACCTTGGCGGCGAGTCATATCGGGACGTGGTCATCCGACTCGAGCCCATCATCATGGAGCTGGAGAGGTCTGAGAACATCCTTATCGTTACGCACCAAGCTGTTCTGAGGTGTATTTACGCATACTTTATGGGTTCGAGTCAGGAAAAGAGTCCTTGGATGGAAGTCCCTCTTCATACCCTGATACAGCTCACCCCGAGAGCATACAAGACGGAAGAACAGAGATTTTTCGCTGATATCCCAGCGGTCAGCACGTGGAGAGGCAAGGGCAGTGCCGCAGCGCATCAGGACCATCCGGATAGCCAGAAAGGTTCTCCGATGTTGAAGGGCGAGAGTAAGGCTTAGATTGATCGATGCGCCAGTATGGGAATAGACGTCGCAAGGGAAGGGCATAGCATGGCGCTTGGGAAGGGAAACAGTTTGATGCTGGCCGGTAGCAAGCAAGCATCGCCGCTCAATCAGCAGATTTTGACATCGTCACATGCATCCAGGCATGAAGCAAAGCATGTGGCCAATGTCAGCGCCACATGACAGAACGCAAGTACGTACGTGCTAGGTATCACGTTCACTGCGAGCAAGCAAGCCTCGAGAACAGAAAATTGGTTCTATCCAAGACTCACTACGCTGATTTCTTTGTCCAATTGCGCCGCGCGCCAGACTGTACGACCATGGAAGCTACTGACAGACACAGTGCCGAGGTGCGACCAAGACGATCGCAACAGCAACAACCACTTTCCGATGTGCGACGACAACAACGACCATTACTTGCCGACGCACAATCACAACCGAAGCGACAATCCATGGTGCGCACGCTTAGATCACTTTTATTCCAAGCGATGTGGAGCCAGAGAGATCATCCTACGACATTGAAGATCTTGAGAGAAGCTGTGGTTTTGACTGAGGAGTTTTTGGGGATTGTTGAGGAAGAGCTTGGAGACGCGACGTTGAATAGGTCTGAAGAGGCGACGAATGCGTCCTTGCCGGAGCAGAAGACGTCTGAAGAGGTGACGAATGCGTCGTTGCCGAAACTTCTGATGGACGTGGTTGGGTTGCGAATTGGTAAGGATGAGGATTCGAGGCGTATTGAATTGTTGAGGGATATGAGGTCGACTTTGAGAAAGGAGGTTGTGGAGGCGAAGAGGGAAGTTAAGAGGTTGGAATGCTTACTTGAGGGGAAGTATAAGAAGAGGAGACGGAAGAGTAAGGGAAAAGGTGAGGTGAAAGAGCAAGAGTGGACTGAAAGGGCGGAAGACGTTGCTGCAGATGAGAATGCGGATAGTAAGAAAAGAGACAGCGTGGAGAAGTCTCCAAGCAAGTCTAAAAAGGGACCTAGAGCTTCTGTGAGCAGTAGTCGACATACGGGAGTGACGAGGGCACCGACCAGGAGTTCCCAAACGAGCAAGGCAAGGTACAAAATGTCTGGAGCGCTGCCCATCGAGGACGCGAAAAGTGCTGGAAGCCAGAAAGAGGCTTCATCGAAACCGAGCTCAAGGCATGAAATGCAGACGAAAACTACTCCCGAAGACTCAGTAAGAGCCTGGTTAGGCGCAGTGGCTGCTTCAGAGGGTCGGAGTCGTTCTGTTGCTTCAGGATCGAGGAAGGATAATTCTGCTGCTGGGACATCGAGAGCGAGATCCAAGACCGACGCAGCGAGCTCGAGGAAGTCTGCAGCAGCACAAGAAGATGAGAAGACGGATGTTGATGAAGCGAAGACGGACTCCGCGAGCAAGACGTCTCATCGCACAAGGAATTCAACAAGCTCCGCGATACCTGATGAGAAAGTCTCAGTTCGCACAAAAACATCGAAAAGCAGGTCTACCAAGAGTCCAAGAGCGAACTCCAACATTCTGCATGGAGAAGGCAAGAGTTCGAGAGGCAGTTCTATTCCGTCAAAGATATCTCATCACTCGAGAAGTCCCAAAGCGAGCTCTGCGAACATTCTGCATGAAGATGGCCGCTCGGGAGGCAGTTCTATCCCATCAAGAACATCAAGCGAGCATGCGACAGTGTCTTCGAGCAAAGTAGTGGGAGACGAAGCTGGTGCCAGACGTTCATCAAACAGCGTACACGCTGAGCAAGACGAGAAGGGTGATGGTGCATCATCGTCTTCTTCCAAGAAGTCTTCAGTCCACTCGCTTAAAGTCCCGAAGGATCCTGACAAGACCGAGGGAAGCTCTCAATCGCTGAGAAGCAATTCTGTCTCATCCAGGACGTCGAGTGAGCGCGCTACAGTGTCTTCGAGCAAAGGCGGACCTCACTCGCGAGATGGTAGTAAGTTCATGCGTGTGAGAATGAGAAGGCCGAAAGAACATCCACCCACTCCAAATCCTCGAAGAGCAATTCTATCTCTTCCAGAATGTCCAGTGAGCGTGCTACTGTGTCTTCGAGCAAGCACTCACGGGGTTCTTCGAAGAGTGCGCACGCAAACGAGATTGAAATGTCCGCGGCCGAAGATGAAGGAGCATCTACTCCAGACAAGAAGAAAGATTCCGCGAGCCCTTCGAGGGAGGTTCTGAAGGTCGAAGGCTCCAAATTATCCAGAAGCAATTCTAGGACGTCAAGTGAGCATGCTACAGTATCGTCAAGCAAGCACTCGATGAACAACCGGCGTTCTCCAAAGAGCACAGCTGCCGCTAAAACGCCATGATAGTCAATCGTAGGCGAGCAACAAATGTCCTTCAGTCGCATGTATGGTCGTGCGAGCTTGTTCCGGATCCGGATGGGTATTCTAAACAATATTTCGATAGATCACTGCTCAACTTCGGTACTCCTGGCTATTCTCTCTCGCGCTCGCGGGTGTTGTGTTGCCCTATAAGCAGGTCCCTCGGCATATTGCTGGGAGCCGTTCCTGTAGGTCAGATTGTATACGAGCCTGATTCAGTATCTTGAAACCTTGGAATGCCGTGCTGGCAAGGTACCAGACCAATTGGCTGTGAATTGTATATCGCGAGAACTTAGGTTCAACTATACCTTGCTGTGAGCCAAGATCCGGTGGTAACAGGATGTGGTATACCCAACAGACCATACTGAGAAGAGACAGCCGCCTCGTCTTTGCACAAAAAGGAATCAAGTCCGTGATGTTCACATGTCAGTCAGCAGCCAAGGTCGCAGTAGTAGTAGTAGATACACATCTTGATGTCTCGGCGCCAGGTCCATGTCTCCGGTGGATGGGTGGCCAGAACAGTCCCGAGATCCTTGGGGCTTGTGGTAGATAACCGAGACCATTTATTTAATCATCCCAGGAGGTGAGTTCCTGGCAGTGTGATTCGTATGGCTACCATGGAACAGACACCGCTGAGGCTGGCAAAATCTCCGCGGGTGTCGCATGTTTGAAAACGTGGCTGTCGTTGTCACTACTGCTGAGATGCAATTGCCTTTATGCTAGCCACGCGGCGTACCTAGTTCCGCGTACATGGAAGCCTTGCTGGAACTTTGTTGATTGGAAGAGGCTGGATTATTTTTGCTGTACTGTATGCGTCTTGCGTCTTGCGGCTTTCGCGCCCATCGCCTGGATGGCCAGGAATGCTCCGTGCTGCTGCTTTGATGAACGCAAGACGTCAATAATGATTTCACGTCGCTCTCGCCGAGGCAGCGCCACGTTGGCCCCAGCGCTTCATTGCCGATTTATGCTTCTCACGCTTGCGCACTAACGACGATCTTGTTCGCGTGTCGGCCACCTCAGCGGATCTCTTCGGCGATCCGCTCGAAAGGGTTGGACAGAACTCTAACAAGGCGAACGAACGAATCTGGCCTCACCATCAGGGCACGTCACCAGCAACTTCGACCCAAACCAGCGTTCACGTCCACAGCAGTCACAGAGCCAGATTCAGATATTGCTCCTGTGATTCGGCTCATCAATGCCATCTGTGCGACGTAAGCTTCAGATGCTCCAATTATGGAGTCCACAGGGTCGTGCAAAAAGGCGGTTTCTCGGCAGGGCAAGGCCAACAGGGCGAGCTGGAGAAGGCAAAGCTGGGCAAGCCTACTCTAGCGCCTCGATCCCATTCCCGCTGCATTATCATGTGGGCGGCGTGCGTGGGTTGCCGCCACAGTGCGGATTCAGCTCGAGTCTTATCGGCTTTCCTTCGCACCTAGACTTGCCCCAGTCCACGTCCTCCTTCATGCTCTTCTCCAGACTCGAGGCACTTTCACTGTATCCTTCTTGAACTTCGCCGGCTCTCTGCATACTGGCTGCTGGCGTCCCGGGCGAGAGACATCATGTCACTGCGGTTACGCGAAAACCGATCCTTGTCGAGAGTACCTGTGACGTGAGTGAAGGCTTTGCAGCAGCCGCCCAACGATGACACCGCTTCGGATAGAATCATGGGTGTGGTACGCAATTGTAATATTCGTGGCATTGGCAAGATTGTAAGATATTATTCACTCGCACGAAGTGCAACTTAACTGACCTGTGGCTAGTATTTCACGATGGATGACTCTGGGGTCTGTTCGGAGGTACCAAGCTGATGATTATGTGATGATTCTGGTTCTCTGCTTCTACACGACTTTCCTGGTCACCATCAACATCGTCGCCAACACTTCGTCAAATCTGTTCCCACCCGGATTTGATATTTCAACACTCACATCAGCCGAAATATCTGCGCGAGTGTACGGCAGCAAGCTGATCTTAGTGGTCGAGGAATGCCAGATCGTCTCCATTTGGGGTGCCAAGGCATGTCTGCTCATCCTCTATCTTCGGCTTACCACCCTTCGCTGGCAACATCTCGCCATCCAATGCCTTGCAGCTTACGTCGCTACGGCCTTTGTTGTAATGGAAATCCTCTACCTCGGGGTCTGGTGTAGACCCTTCCACGAGTACTGGGCTGTTCCAACTGACAGCAGTCAATGCAATGCTGCGACCAACCATCTTATCACCAACGCCACATTCAACCTCAGCTCAGATGTCATCATGCTGGCAGTCGGCCTACCAATCTTCCTGAAAATGCATCTACCTTGGCGGAAAAAGATTCCCGTAGTCGGTGTCTTCTCATTAGGGATATTCGTCATCCTGGCCGCTATTCTCAACAAGGTCTACTCCTTCTCCGACCCCTTCGGTTCGTTATGGACCTATTGGTACGTGAGAGAAAGCTCAACTGCCATCTTGGTCGCGAACCTGCCATTTGTGTGGAAGTTGATCTCACTGTTCCTCGAAATCTGTGGTATCAAAACGACTGTAGCTGGATCACGGACAGCGACGAAATTGAGTCGGAGTCTGTCAGGTCATGACAGGAGTAGACGAGGTACCGAGCACGACTTCATCCCACATTGGCCATCGAGCGGTCAGGAAGGTGAAGATTTGGAGCGAGGACTTCGCAAGAAAGGTACCGCATCCCGTGGAATGACACTTGAAGAGTTCATGAGAGACGATGGCATCCTTAATATGGACGCCCTGGGTAACGGGAACGACGAGAAGCTTGAGCTGCCGCGGCAGCCTGGTGACACGACTCCGCCAAAGGCAGTCCTCAGCAACAGTCCTCCGCGAGACACGGTCCGTCGAGAATCCGATCCTGAGGACCAGCGTAGCTCCGCGCCAGCTTCCACGATACCATCCATGGCGGGTAGCTGGTCGGCGAAATCTTTTGTCTGAATGTCCACTGAGATATAGACAATCGGAAGGATCAAGAGCAAGGTTTTATGAATTAGCGCGGCGTTTGGGGATATGGATGTCATTGAACGAGACTTTTGGATGATGGTTGGAACAATTGAAATTTTGGAAGATACCCTGTGTGTTATAAAAGGTGTCGAGCTCCGTCGTGCAGTGCGACAATGTACAGCAGAGGTTGTAGAGTCTGGAATCTATACAAATGACGGATGTTGTGAGAACCCGTGGTTCGTGCACCCAGCCATGCGTTCAAAGTCTGGTACGCCGACCTCGTCCTGCAGCATTTCTGTGGGTCGTTGCTCATTACTACACTGCGACTCGGAAATTGATACTGTTTACACTGACGTGGTCGAAGGTGAGTACTGCAAGACCTATCTCGTATCGCGAGCCCTTGCTGATGAATCGTAGATGGCTCTCTCGGTCACCGAGCAACGTGGACTCGCTTGTGGTTGCACTCGCCGGGAGCAGACGTTGAGCTGCATCTTTGCGGAGAGCTCAACATCGCTCTTTCTGCAGCTTTAAACCACTTCATCACGTTGCTACTGACAATGGCAATAGTGTGCAATGATCAACGATACGCGACCGCGAATATGCTCAACTAGAATACGAGAAAGCAGCGTTTGCGAAATTTCCTTGGGGTTTCACAACGCCCAATGTCTGCCTATACCGCCAACCACTCTGCTCGATGTGCAGGGCTGAAGAAGTGGCTGTCCGCAGGTTTCACTGCTGTTAACCTCTGCTTGGCGCGTCTTTCTGGATGCACTTCATTCTAAGTCTGATATACCAGCCTTATGAGGAGTCTGGCGCCGGTAGGTTTTATCTGGTTCGTCTCTATACACATTGCTGGGAGAGTACAGTATTGTTCTTTATATTGCCTCTCTTCTTTGCTGTCTCTTCGCTCTTTACTCTTCTCAGTCAGCAAGGAAGATGCACAGGTCCACTATTGCAGCTGCTTTGGCAGCTACATCGATAACTGTTGCAGAGGCCGAAACCATATCATCGATTACTATGAATCAGACATCTTCATTTTCGTCGCCATCTGCAGCTTCAACGACGCCGATCGCTCAGTACATTGCACATGCACTCACGACATCGACGACGAGTCCTCTAGAGTCCTCATCACCTGGATGCACCAAAACGGAAACCGCACAGAACATCGTCGACGTAATAGTAACAGCTTGTTCATCGGGAGGAACTTGTCAGGTTGCTGGGCATACACAATCGTCCAGAAAACTTCCGAGCTGGACCACGATATCGTCGGCATCACCATCAGACATACCACAGCCTTCATGTCAGCTCCCGACAAGTCCACTTTCCAACGAAGAGCAGGTTGGAAACTCCACACTGGGTACACTTTGTCAACCAAATTTTCCAAAGTGGTTACCTCGTCCCGATGGCAGTGCCTACAAGTCCGCTCCCTGGGGCGACAAGACGACAAAGCTTTTCGACGGCATCGTCGACGATGACATTCCAGTCACCAATGTTACTCGCAAGTATGAGTTCACCATCTCGCGTGGGACTCTCAAACCTGATGGCGTGAAACGCGACGTCATATTGGTCAATGGCCAGTTTCCGGGTCCGGCCATTGAGGCAAATGTATGTGAGCTGATAATTCCATACTGAAGAGTAACTTGCTGACGAGTTATGCGTAGTGGGGCGACTCCATCGAAATCACTGTCCACAACAACATATCCTACCCTCTCGAAGGCACATCGATTCACTGGCACGGCTTCCTTCAGCGAGGCACGAATTGGAACGATGGAGTTCCCGGTATAAGCCAATGCCCAATCGCTCCTGGGCACAGCTTCACTTACACCATACCTGCTCAACTTTATGGTACGAGCTGGTATCACGCCCATTACAGCGCACAATACACTGCCGGTGCCCTTGGTCCCATCATTGTGTACGGGCCTTCGCAGCAAGAATATGACATCGACCTCGGCCCGGTCATGCTTTCGGATTGGTACCATGTGCCATACTTTGACATCGTCAGCGATGCTGTTGGCAGTGACATGTCCAAGATCCCACCAACTAGCGACAGCCTGCTCATCAATGGTCGGGGTCAATTCAACTGCTCGAAACCATCGTACGGAAACGATTCCGCCGAGTGGCTCGCCAGTAATGTGAGCACAGACACCAAGTGGTCTTGTATTGACGGTGCTGAGCTGGCAAAATTCGAGTTCCAGCCGGGCAAGGTCCACAGGCTACGTTTGATGAATGTCGGAGCCGACGGAGTCCAGAAGTTCTCAATCGACGGCCACAAGATGCAGGTCATCGCATATGACTATGTACCTACGACACCACATTTCACAGATGTCGTTACTCTCGGCGTTGGACAGAGAGCAGACGTCTTAGTCACCGCAGACAACACAAATGGCGACAAGTTCTGGATGCGAGCCCACACACCAGCTGGACCTTTCTGTGGTGGGTCCAACGTCGGAGAAGTTCAAGCAGCGATATACTATTCCGGAGTAGACACATCAGTCATTCCCAGCACGCAAGAATCAGTAATATCAACAAACGACACCAGCTGCACCAACCTTCCTCTCAACACAACCGAACCAGAGTACGCCATCTCCGCTCCATCCCTTACGAATGGCAGCGACTACTTCCAGCAAGACATCATCATGACTCTAGAAATGAACGCAACAGGCCACTACGAATGGCGTATGAACAACCAAACCTTCCAAGCCAACTTCAACCAACCTACCCTCTACCTCGCCGCTCAAGGCAACACCTCCTTCCCCCACGACCCGCAATGGAACATGTACGATATGGGCAGCATCGACCACAAATACCTAATCGTAAACCTCACCAACAAGACCCCCTTCTTCCACCCCTTCCATCTCCACGGCCATAACTTCATGGTCCTAAACGAAGGTCCTAACGGCACGATCTGGGATGGTAGTATCGTTAATCCTGAGAATCCTATGAGAAGAGATATACAAATTGTGCCGGCGATGGGGTATACAGTTTTTGCGTTCCAGAATGATAATCCTGGGGTTTGGCCTTTTCATTGTCATGTTGCTTGGCATTTGAGCGGTGGTTTGGCTGTGAATTTTATTACGAGGGCGAAGGATATTCCGAAGTTGCCGGAAGGGGAGAGGGAAAAGACGTGTGTGGATTGGGATGCGTATTCGAGGACGAATGTTGTGGATCAGATTGATGCTGGGTCTTGATGATGGAGATGGATGTTGCATGCGAGGCGTTTGTTCTTTCTTATGAGATACCTGGATGGGATGGATGCGTTATGATATTTTTATGTTAATGTGAAAGTCAGATTATGATGCTCTCCTTGTTTCACTCTCACCTTTGAGTTTCGATGGGAGATCTTATTCTCGATTCAATGTATCTTGAATCTTCGCGACTGCCTCTTAAGCAGATGTTGCGAGTATAATACAAGGCAGGAGCGAAGTCTCGTCGGCTCGAACGGAAAGGACTTCCGAGCGCCAAGCCACGACTTTGCGAAGCCGATGCGAGGACACTTCGCGTTCTTTTCATCAAACATCATCAGCCCATCTCAATACGCACAATTGCCTTGTCGTGCTGCTAGCATTGAAAGCAATGGCGACCGGCGTGGCCATATCGCGGTACAGCTGCCGTCTACTTTGTCTTATGCACGACAGCTAAGTTCAGGTCCGGAATGCGTTCAATGAACTTTGACAGGCATCAAGCAAGCCAGATCAGGCTCTTGGCTTGGTTGGTATGGAGATTTTGCAGGCATTGAGCCAGGCACAAGAAGGGGCAAACACGGACGGACATGTATGCACGGCACTCTTCCAGCGTCACCCAACTTGGTGTTTCATCCGCACCATGGCCGACCATAGCAGCTCGGGCTGGCTCTAGCTGGCACCATGGACTTCTTCAAAGGCCGAGGAAAGAAAAATGGGGCTGGAAATAAGCCTGACATCCCTCGCAGGAAGGTCAAAAATGTCCTCGGCCAGGTAGCCTCAAAAATTACCAAAAGTCCTTATCGTCCATTGGATACACGGCGGCAAGAGATTCGACTGCTGGAAGTAAAGCCTGGTGCCGAGGAAGACGATCTCAGATGTCGTTTGTTTCAAATTCCGCTACCTAAAGCGGAAGAAGAAGTGTACGAAACGATATCATACGTCTGGGGCGATCCGACAGCACTCTTCTCGATCGAGGTCAATGGCTCATCATTTGATATACCGCTCAGTGCTGCGGAAGTATTGCGCCGTTTCCGAGAAAAGAAGTACTACCGGTTTCTATGGATCGATTCAGTCTGCATAAATCAGGCGGACATGTCCGAAAGAAGCGAACAGGTCTCTCGCATGCACGAGATCTACAAGCGTGCAGAACGGAATTTGATCTGGCTTGGTGCCGACGATGGAACTGTAGGACTGGCCTTCCACACTTACATGGAGCTCAAAGCAGAGATGAAGTACGATTTGCAAAGGCATGATGCATACCATCCTCATTTCTACCTTCAGAATAGAGACAACCACGGGTTCTCATTCCCTTTTGACGAGACTCCAATACTTTCACTCTTCGCCAGGCCCTGGTTTCGGCGACTTTGGGTTGTGCAGGAAGCCGCCGTAGCTGCTGAGAGCCGGTGCTACTGTGGGGTTTATGAATTCGATCTGTCCAAACTCCTGAGAGTTTTCACCTGGATCGTGTACAAGCAGAATTTCTTACCCAAAAGACTCGGCATAGCGAAGAGGAACTACGAGACCATTGCCAGTCTCATAGATTTCGTTGACAAATTTGGTCGATATCGAGGATGGAACCGACAAGCATTTGAAGGTGGAAGTCGACGAGAGTTTCTGGATTGGCACAAGAAGCAAGCTGCTGGGAACACTAGCGGTATCTCTAGGTCACTCCAGTTTTCCGACTTCATCGAGCCGCTATGGCATTTTCAGTGCAGCGAGCCGAAAGACTACATATACGCCATTGTTGGTCTTTACATGCGATTCTCTGCGACCCGTGAAATTCCTCCGCTACTTCGGCCAGATTACAGCAGACCTCTTGCAACTATACTCACGGATGCTGCACGATATGCCATGCTTGAGGCGCATGATCTAAACATACTCGAGTACTCTAGTCGACCGAGAGGAGATTCGTGGGCTGAGCTCGCTATGCCTTCTTGGACACCACTACCCGAAATACTTGCAGTATCTGGGCCTCCAATGACGCCGTTCTGCGCTGCGTTCAATGCGCATGCTCGCCAGTTTGCAAAAGTTAGCTGGAATTCTGTGGATCCTGAAATTCTCAGTGCAAAAGGCATTCCGGTTGATAGAATGCCTGCAGCATATGTCGCTACAGTGTCTATGGCTGTTACGGATGACCCCAAAGATCTCAAAGTCTTCCTTGCGGAGGTCTTACGGCTGAGCCAAGCATGTGCAACGCGCGACGAGGACGGAAGTGCGCGAAAGCCGCTTATCGAAACTCTCTATGGCGGTGTAAACCTCGAAAATGAATCCATTACAGAGCGCGATATGCAAGAATTCGATATCCTTGTGGAGTATCTGGCAGAATTTCACGTCCCTCCTTCTTGGCAACGAGTCAACAATACCGGTCAGGGCTTTGGAATGGTGATGGAGTACCAGATGCGCTCGGACGTGGTGTCTCGATTCTCAACCATTTCAGAAGAAGTCGATGAGATTCCCGTACAACTTCAACTACGAGCTCCCTCGCGTGCGACAACTACTACAGGCAGCTCGGGCTCTATCCGACGAGGCGCAACTTACCAAGTCCGCACACCTTCTCGTAACACGACCATGACCGGAAGCTCAGGCTCCGGCGGTGGATCTGGTAATCGATCTGGTAACCACTCGCGATCTTCCTCGCAAGCTACGGGCAGTTCAGGATCTGGTCGTCATGGCAATGGCAACGGAAAACACCATGCACGTCTGCACTCAGGCTCTAGCTCATCCACGGTCCAAGTGCACTCCCCAGACCCCCACATGCATAACCATTTACGAAACGCATCCGCAGCTACCACTGTCCAAGATGGTTCCGAAGCAGGTCGCGATCTCTACCGGAGTGAATCCCGTATGAATCTCCGCTCCGTATCTCGAGCCGACACAATCGTTGAATACGCCGACTCCAGCACACAGACCGGTGTTGGGACCGGAACGCAAACGACTCAACCCGACGGCCCAAACCACGTCAGATCTGCTTCTGCAGCGTCAACAGTCGTCGTCGATCCCGACACAGGCATGGATTCTCGCATGAGGTCCGCGTCTCGTGCCAGTACCGCAATCCTCAAAGCATGTCAAGGAAGGCGATACTTCCTTTCTGCCTCCGGCCGTATGGGACTTGGGCCAGCTCCGATGCGTGTAGGAGATGTCGTGGTAGTTTTATATGGCGGGAGGTTCCCTTTCATTTTACGTCCTAATGGCCAGGAACATGAGTTGATAGGATACAGTTATTTGCATGGCGTTATGAAAGGGGAGGCGATGGAGGAACATGTTGAAGATGGGAGAGAGGATACGACGTATCTTATCCGTTGATGAGTGGATGAACCTCCCATGCTTGCGATGTGGGGAATAAAAATGTTCGTTATTGTTCTCATAGGTTGCGGTGCGTATATACAGGTGCCTCGTGATCTATTGACATTCATCATAACATCATGCTTTCAGGTTTACCACATTGATCAAGAACAATGCACATCACCATTCGCATGCGTATGGCAGTTATCCGGTAAAGCCGACGCAGTAGCCGAAGCCTCAACAGGTACGACTGTAGCGGTCGCCGTCTCACTGGCACTGGTAGCAGTCGCAACAGGCACACTCGTACTCGTCTCAGTCCTCGGCGGCCCACTCGGACCCGGACATCCCTCCCCCGGCGCAATAACATCATACGCATACGCCTCTAGCGCAAAATACTGCAAACCATCCGAATCGTGCGTAGCATTCGCACTATTCTCAGCAGCACTCTCAATAATCCCTTCGTAACCTTCGGAATAATGATCAATGTATCCTTGTCCGAAAGCCGGGATATGGTAGAGACGATGGAGGAGATCAGAAGCCCAGAAGATCAGACGGGAAGATTCTCGGACGTTGTAGCCTTGGGCGCAAAGGGTGCTTAATGGGCGGCGCTCGAAGAATGATGTGGGACAGATTACTGTTTCGGAGGACGCGTTGCTGCCGCGCCAGTGGCCGCCCCAGGCTATCGAAGATGTTAGTTGGTGTGGAAGAATGGGTAGGGTTTGGGGGACGACTTACTCGGCATCAGTTCGCAATTACCATCAGGATCATCGCAGCGGAATAAGGCGTTCGCTTTGTCGCCGTTGACGATGATATCGAGAGCCCCAATGGCTTCTACTGTAGGAGCACTACCGAAATATTTCTGGTAGATTTTGCTCGAGTTGCCCCAGCGAAGGATATGGTCTTTAGCACGTTGTGCTAGGATTATGGCTTCGTCGAGACCCTTTTGGAGTTGAATTCTTTGGGATGCGTTACAGCTCGCGTGGATCTGGAAGTCGACGACAGCTCCAGAGTTCCATGGTGCTTGCATCGTGATTTCGAATGGTGCTTGTCTTTCTTCGATGGGAGCAGCTGAAGCTGCAACAGCAGCGAGGACGAGTGCGTAAGACAGCATGTTGACTGTGATCAAGGGATACGGCGCTCTGACTACGGCCTGACATGTTCTTATGTATGCCCGAACTTGCGTTATATCTGGTCCTAACCACGTGGAGGCGAATGTTCACCAAGACCATGGCCAAGAGACGCTTTGAACCAGTTACTTCTTTTGGCCATGTTGAAACCATCACGGTTCGGCGAGCGACGGCGTCCAAAGCAGAATTTTCCCGACTGTACAGCCTGGGAGGATGTTGAGGCTGTAACCTAACGCGCTGGGCCAACAACCTGCCCATAATCCCTGCATGGTTCCCAGGAATCGGCACCGTGGTGGTTGCGGGTCTGGAGACTTTGATGCTATAGATCCACTGTTGATCTGGAGATCTGAGCCATATGTGAAAATTCAAGCGAACATTACTTTCTGCTTGGCTTGGCCATGATCATGAATGGAATACATCCTGGTAATCTGTGCAGGACGTCAAGGTCATCCCGCGTGTTCTGACATGAGGAAACTTGGGCCTGAACAGCATACAGCGTGGCTAGCATGTCCGGCCTCGTGGTGGTCAAGCATACTAAGACGCCAGATCTGTGCCAAGTACGGGCTTACTTCAGTAATGGCTCTAGATCCGCTAGAAACCACACAGGGTACCCATGAGGCATGTTCGAATTCTCGTCATGGAGGGAGTTTGAGCATCTGCTGTCAACAACAATGGCTGAGTACGAAAAGGTCCCGAGTGTCCGGTATTGATTACTCGTTCGTTAACCGTCAGCATTAGAATCTTGTCGACGCTGACCTGGAATATGCTCGGTCTCTTCTTCCAAGTCCAAGGCAACATGGGCGGCTTGGGTTACAGTTTCCATAACGGAGATGCGGTTGTATGCAGGAACCCAAGAGATATACCAAGAAGCCAAGAGACAAGTGCGAAGCGTGAAAGAATAGCCAAGTTGCACCTTGATGGTCATCTTGGCATTCATCGTCCCATCGGCTCTCACACGCTCAGCATCAGCTCAGCAAAGCCTCTCAGCTGCTCTTTGAACGAGAATGCTGATCCACTCGTTGCCGGGACTGTGAAAAGTCATTGACTTGGCAGATCCGCCACTTTTCCATAACCGTGTGGTTATCCGTTCACGCTCACGACCATGTACGCAGCCAAGCAGTGTCCCACCCACTGCCCATCATTGTCTTCTGGGCACTTTTGCCTGCGTCCGCTCGGCGTTGACCGTCGCCGCTATACTCGTGGTTAGGTTCCAAGGTGCAGTCCCTGCGTGTCGCGTGGGTGACCATGGTTGTTATTCCAACCGGCTCAATGTATTAGAACATCCAGAGCTGCTGCAATAATTTACAGCTGAGGCAGGCTGAAGGAAGTAGACGATGAAGATGTTAACTAAAGCAGTCCTCCTAAGTACGCTTGCCATTGGAGCAGTAAATGCTCAGACGACTTATACTGGTTGTCACAACCACTCCGAGCAAGGAGCCAGCGTGGAATACTGCTTTGGTCCAGATGGATCGGAGAGCGCACGTGCTACATATGCCGTCTCTGGAACCGCGACTCTGCCTGTGTCGGCCAGCGCGACGGCGACAGCGACTGCATCAGGAGCCGCGCAGACTACCGCTGTGACAGACTGCCATGTTCACGAGACGGCAGTCATCTGCGTCAATGGAGCAGGAAGCGAAGTCGAGATCGAAGCGACACCGACAGGGGAGATACCGCCATCCTATACAGACTGCCATTCTCATGGCACAGAGCAGTAAGAGAATCACTGGAAAGTAAGACCAGAGCTGCACTGACTCTGCCTCAGATATTGTCTGGATGCAGCGGGCGAGGACCTCCTAGTCCTTGCAGCTGCCAGTGAGGAGCCAACTGGGACGACCAGTGAAGCACAAACGACTGCTATCACTGCTTGTCACAGCCACGAGACAGAGATATTCTGTATCAACGGCGAGGGTGCCGAAGTGCAGGTCGAAGCAACTCCCACTGGCGAGATACCTGCTCAATACACCGATTGCCATTCTCACGGCACCGAAATGTATTGCCTTGATCCTGAAGGCGCTGAGGTCGCAGTCCTCGTAGGAGGCAGCGACACTACCACCGAAGCAGGTAGTGCAGCTGTCGAAGAGGAAAACCAGCATTGCCATTTCCATGCTGGTGTCGAGTAAGTCAACAGCATTGCAATCGGTGTGGAAGCTCGGGCTAAGTCGTTTCGCAGACATTGTACAGGAGGAAGTAGCGAAGAGGTATCGTGTGGACTCCGGGAACGCGAGTACAATGTCGGCCTTCGTGTCGGCACTCTGTTCGTCATCCTCGTAACCAGTGCAATTGGCGTCTTCGCACCGATGATGTTCAATAAGATCCCAGGTCTTAAGGACACACAAATTGCGATGACAATGCTCATGGTGGTCAAGCAATTTGGAACGGGTATCATTATTGCGACTGCTTTCATCCATGTCAGTCATCCCAGGGTCTCCTTGAAACATCTTTCACTGACAGCGAAGTAGTTGTACACGCACGCCCAGCTCATGTTCTCGAACGAGTGCATCGGCGAGCTTGGCTACGAAGGAACCACGTCCGCCATCGTGATGGCTGGCATATTCCTCTCGTTCCTGATCGACTACCTTGGGCATCGGTACGTTGCAGCTAGGGAGACCAAGACAGGACCGGATGCTGTGGCTACTGTCGATGGCCATGCCGAAGACAAAGGAAGCCCGAGCGCAGCGTCGTCACATGAAAGTCATCGGCGCATGCTACTGGCCGTTGATCATCATCATGGTGGTGGCGCAAACACCAAACTCTCGGTGTCGGTGATGGAAGCAGGCATTCTTTTCCATTCGATCTTGATCGGTCTGACTTTAGTCGTGGCCGGAGACAGCTTCTACCGTACGCTCCTGGTTGTGATCGTCTTTCACCAATTCTTCGAAGGTCTCGCGTTGGGAGCTCGTATTGCCCTTCTGCCGGGCGCAATTTGGCCAGGAAAGTTCTTCATGGCGCTTGCCTTCACACTAATCACGCCTCTCGGCATGGCAATCGGCATCGGCGTCCTCAACAGCTTTAATGGAAATAATCCGGCCACAGTCATCACGTTTGGCACGCTCGACGCGTTGTCTGCTGGTATCCTGGTTTGGGTCGGTGTTGTTGATATGTGGGCGAGAGATTGGGTCATCGAGGGAGCCGAGCTGCTTCACAGCGGCATTTTCAAGACTCTCGGTGCCGGATTCTCGCTCGTTTGCGGCATGATCTTGATGGGTGTGCTTGGCAAATGGGCGTGAATACCTCAGACTACGTAGACTAGGTATCGGCTCATCTTGGGAAGAAGAGATGAAACTCTTGCTCGCCGTCCATGTCAGTGCCACTCATTCCGCCATCCAGTATAGAGTTGGCATTCGATGGCCTGAACTCGCCGTGTTGTGGTTCAGTATTATTGTACGAAAGCACGAGGCAGAGAAGTCGCGTCGCGATGTCAACCTCGGAAGGTTCGCGTTTGGACTTGGCACTCGCCGACAGCACGGATGTCTTGGCACTCCACCCCCGAACGCGTCTTCTCCGTTCCTACTCCTTGACCTTCCTTCAACATCGCTTCCGAGTGACTTACCAACTTCTCCAAGCCATGCCAGTATCTGCATCTCGACGGAATTGGATCAATACATTGAAACACTGGCCTATCTTTACTCGGGCATGATCGTCCAACAATGATGGCTCAGAAGGATGACGAGAAACTGCGAGGTCATCGCGTCGCCTTGCCAGCAGTAGCAAGAGACTCATGACAAAGCTAGGAATATCTCGAGAAAGCGGAGCACACCAGCCACTACCTTGTTGCTGGCTAGGTCGTCGGCAAATGTGTTCAGCATATCACATTGCCTTCTACGCTCGAAATCTCCCCATTCAAACCCGTAGCCCTGGCTTCATGGTCATGAGCACGTCTCGTGAATCCTGCGGGCTCTGTTCGGCTCAGTATACAACAGGTCGTGGTTCCGCAGGATGACCCGTCTATCCGGACACGACAGCAACACATACCATTTGTGGTAATACATTGTATCCGGCCGACTCCAATCATCCTTGTCTCGGCAGCTCGTTCAATCGCTCATTGCCATTTACACACCCACAAGTACTAAGCGGCTCTGTCTGGCCCCCAATTTGGAAATCGTCTGGTTGCCCGCGGGCCTACGATGCACAGGCCCGCGACTGTACGTATTCGCCACTCGCAAGACATAAAGCCACTATGCCAACAAGCAATGGCCTTCTTGGTTGTCTGGCGCGCACAAGTGATTTCGACGTCTTTTCAAGATGGCTCCTGGATTGGGGCTCGCCCACACGGATCCGACCAGCTATCATGAAAGCAAGGCACAGACTAATGGAATTGCTAATGGCCATATACGCAAAGCGGATCTGCCCAAGGTCGCCATTCTAAACAACACGTCTTCAGTCGACGAGGTGGTGGAAGCACTCAAGGTGTGAAATTTCGCCAAAGTTCATGAGCTAGGTAACTTGCTGAAACCATGGTCTAGTTAGCTGGAGGCTGTGTCATCAAAAATGCAGTCGCCTTCGAGGATTTGGACACCATCCAGGGTGAGGCAATACAAGACCGAGCTAGGTGATGTCTCTGACGGGAGTTCATTAGACGACCTTCGACCTCTCCTTGAAGCTGACACTGCTTGGGAAGGAGATTTCTTTCCGCCCGAGACACGACGTTGCTACGCACTAATCCCTAACTCTCGAACATGTGCTGAGAAAGTCGTCATGCATCCGCTGTATCAAGCGGTGTGCGACAAGTTTCTCACTACCACGAACTGGTTCTGGAGTGGACACAAAAAGACTTATGCAACATCAAAACCTCAAATCATGAATAGTGTCTGCTTCTCCATCCGTCCAGGTGCTACGGCACAACCGCTGCATCGTGACGACTGGTGCTATCACGTAGTCGCTCAAAAAGCAGACAAGTATCCAGATGACCTTCAGCGCGATACTGGTATTGGCTTCTTCGTTGCCGCGAAGAAGTCCACGATCCAGAATGGCGCCACTCGCTTCATCCCGGGCAGCCATCTCTGGGAGCATGAGCGGGAGCCAGAGGACGACCTTGCGGTGTCCGCAGAGCTGGAGAAAGGCGATGCTTTCATGATGTTTGCCTCGTGCTACCACGGAGGAGGCGCAAATACTACCAAGGACGAGGAACGACTTCTCTACAGTTGCTTCATCACACGTGGATGGCTTCGTCAAGAGGAAAACCATTACCTCAACATGGACCTGGAAAAGGTGAAGACATTGCCAAGAGCCATTCAAGATCTCTGCGGCTACACCCTGAGCGAGCCGTTCCTTGGGTGGGTGAATTCGAACAATCCCAGAGTTGTGCTTGATCCAAGTATCAAGGTTCGTCGTCCATCCCACGTTTGCCAGATGTGTGCCTAATTCTTCGCAGGGTAACAAGGATATGGTCCAGAACGACGAGTCGTGATAGCTTTCTTTCGACGGACATTTGTTTCTATGTACTTACTCATCCAAGGAGGAAATTCACAGGCACAACCTTCCCATCTAACCAAGCAGTCTGTTGCATCTCTGGCAGAACAGAACCCCACCAAACGTTTGCATCTCCACCACACCGATCCCTTCGACTCCAAATCGTCCTCAGTAAACCGAGCGAATCTCGGAACAGCTGGTAGCGAGTCTTGCTTTGCCACGACTCGCAATATTGCTGCACGAATTGCCTAGAATAAGCATCATCGACTTCTGATCCGGCGAGAAAAACAGGAAGAAGCACTTGTTTTTGAATCGCGAGACCTGGGCGGCAATTCCTCACGGTATCTAATGTCTGCCGTGAAAGAGCTGTGATCCGCGCTGACTGCCGTCCGACTTCACGCTCCCAGTGGAAGACTCGCTCGAGATATAGCAAGAGCGCGTACTTCCACGCCTGGACGCAATTTGCAGAGTCAAGCTTGTGCTGCACCTTTTCTGCAGAATCATCGTCAGCGATGTTGAAAGCAGCCGGTATATGCGCCTCCGGCTGGCGCAAATCCTCTTCGATCTCTTGAACTTTGGCATCGTTGAATGTGGCCCAAGTCATGGTCAAGGTACGTTCCTTCTCATGGGCCAGCTGCACCAGCTCTGCTAGAGTGCGGAATAGGCTCTTTGGTACACCCGTCAAGGAGAAGAAGTCCCATTCGGTCGTCTCGTCTTCGCAGGCCATGATGAAGTCGTAGTACTGCCTGGGAAGCACGCAGCGAGAACGACAAAGCAATGCCAGCGTGACATCCCACCAGAGAAACATCGCTAGTTGAGCCTGCTGCCGAGTGGACTTTGGCATGCTCGCGACGCCGCCAGACGACTCGATAATTTCTACTACGTCGGATAGTAGCCCTCGCCAAGGACCAGCAGCTCGATGTAGATGCTCCAACGTGCAGATGATCAACAATGTGTCGAGGAAGGAGCTGCGCAAATGACCTTGCCTGCCTCTGCGCGCGAGACTGTACTGCTTCGTTGCCGTGTCCTTCAGCCACATAAGGTCTTGCGGCGAGACTTGTTCTGAATGGCTGAGATACTGAGTCGAGAAGGCAATGACGGCGTGCATTTGATACTTGGATTGCGTATGGTTATTATTGAATCGGAAGGGGTTCGCCTTGACATCATGTGTGATCGGGATATGGCAAAGTTCTCCATTATCTGCACTCAAAGTCAGCATCTAAAAGCCAGCAAACGGCTCAGTCGCATACTGACATAGATCGAGCAGGCTTCCGACTTCCGCAGGTTTTGTGAAGTTGCGATACTCCTGCCACAGATCCATCGTCGGCCAGTGCGTACAATCGTCCTCGACCATCGAGGGATCCATATCCAGAGAGATGGGTCGCACCGGGCCTATAGCGAACGAGCTGTCGCAGATCGGCGGTGTCTGGCTTATCCACTCAAGATCAGGCTGCCTAATGACTACATCGTCGACTTCCTCGCCACCTTGAGTATTTGCACTGTCTTCGCTACTCTTCGGCGATGGATCCTCGGCTGGTGTAAGGCCACATGTGGGAAATGATAACAGCTCGTCCGTATCGGGCACAACATCATTGAAGAACAGAGGCTCTGGACTTATGGCTCCTTGCAGTAGGTCGGTAGCTGCAGGATACGGCTCAGACTGCTCCAGGATTGTGTCTACTGACGCGGAGGGTGTAGGAAGCCATTGTACGGTCTCAACCTTCGGTGGTGGTGGCAATGCTACACACGGTGGGCTCGTAACAGAGGCAGACGATCGTCTTCTTGACTTGAAGCGGAACTATATACGCGACCAGTCATTCGTGTGGCCAAGCAATGGAACATCACACTGTCAGACTCACCTTCTGTTTGTCTTTGGTCGTGAGTCCTTTCCGCCACCGGAGGTTGAGCGGATAACCCCGACATACTTCAGAGACTTCGGGACAAGTACTACACTTATGTAGAGCTCTGTCGCAAAGCCGTCCGTTAATGGTGCAATTGAAGCAATCTTCTTTTTCTATGACACGAGGCATCCTTATGACTGATGCAGTTCTACACAGGAGAAGAAGGACTAAAAGAGGAATTACTTTGAAAGTGCGGTTTCCTGGCTGGCTGGCTCCAGACCGGCGGTGTACCATAGAATAGTAACTATCTCTCTGGGTTGGAACAGCCTTTCCCAGACGTTGCATTTGTTGCACTCTGATGAGAAGGTCCAGGAGAAGCTCCCCTTGCCCAAGTGCTCGCGTTGCACGTGGATAACGCGTGATGGAGATGGAGCTAAACCCAGCTTGGGTAGCAAGATGGGCAGGAAGAAGTGGAGAATCCCTGCTTTTGCTTCATTGCCAACGACATATACAAGATAGGGCAGCTCGTTACTTTACGAAGGCTGCCGCCACGCAATAACTATCCGGCGCTCAACACCGCAATCGCGTACTTGGACACTTAATTCCTGGTCCGTATCGTCCTACTACCTGCCCCATGATCTGCAACTTCGCGAAATCTGCAACCGAGCAAACCAACCTCGTGGCCGGAGCACTGGAGCCTCCGCACGTTCGCCTGGGATCGGCCTTGCATGAGCTCATGGGCTCCCTTATCATGTATGCAATTTAACCAAAATTGGCAATAAATGCTATCAGCCATGTAGCGCTTCACGATGCCGACTCGGTGCGAATAGCAAGAATAGCAGCCAGTGTTTGATAACTTCAGTTGATATCAGTATCAGTATCAGTATCTTTGCCATTCGCTGCGCATCGGGGCCGACGGCGCTGTGAAGGATACTACCACGAGGATCGAGCATGCATTGCCAATTGAAGCTTCACTCACTATCAGCCTGATAGTGTCACAAACATATAGCAACGATGTAGACTGGTTGAGCTTACGCTCGGGATATATCGCGAAACGATACGAAGCAAAAACCACGTGCTTGCGTACCACCTCATCACGCAAGATGGGTTGCTGGTCACGCTTCAAGGCATTCTTGCCTCGAGCGCCTAAGAAGGGAGAATACAACGAACCAGAAGAATTGAAATATGTTCGAGGAACTTCATCCGTGAGTATCAAGCAGCACTTACCATGCATTCCTCAAGAACATCACTAACTACTATGATTCTCATCCACAGCTCCCAGAACCCTACAATGTCTTCGGTCTCAAACTCTGGTCCTACTCCCACCCCCGAGTCCAAGCCATCATGCTCGGCTTCGTCCTCTTCATGACAGTCGGCATGTACAACGTCATAACCTTCCTCGGAGGCGCAGGTCAACAAACACAATGGTTATCCGACATAGCCAATATAGCGCTCTACACGGTCTTCAGCACTTTCTGCTTCATAGCGCCAGCCTGCTTGAACTACTTCGGTCTCCAATGGACATTATGTTTCGGCGGGTTCGGATACGCAGCTTATGCTGCTAGTCTCTGGTGTTATAACCATACGGGGAATGTGCCGTTTGTGATATTTGGAGGTTGTTGGTGTGGGTTATCTGCTGCGTTTCTTTGGTGTGCGGAGGGGACTGCGATTACAGCGTACGCGAGTGAGGAGAAGAAAGGACTTTATGTCAGTATCTTTTGGACGATTTTCCAATCTGGTGTTGTTATCGGGGCTGCGATTCCTGTGGGACAGAACTGGAATGCTGGAGTCAATAATGGAAGCCGAGTCAATGATGGGACGTATATTGGATTATTCGCGCTAATGCTTTTCGGTGCGTTTCTTGGGTTGTGTTTGTATCCTTGGTATTTTATCGTGAGGGAGGATGGGACGAGGGTGCTTTTATTGCAGGATCAGAAAAGTTTCAAGGAAGAGATGATTTCAAGTTATCAGGTTTGTAAGAGGAATTGGTGGATCATTTTCTTTTGTCCCATGTGTTGGGCTGTGAATTACTATGTGGTTTGTACTACCATTCCCGCAACCTTGCTTCTTAAGCTAATGCTTCTTCTCAGATCTACCAAAACAACGACTTCAACGGCGTCTACTTCACCGTCCGAGGTCGAGCCCTCAACACCTTCCTCTCCGGCGTCGTCCAACTCTTCGCTCCCTGGATCTTGAACATCTTCACCGATAAACTACCCTTCAAGCGCCGCAAACGCGCATTCTGGGCTGGTGTCTACGTCTTCGTCGCCTTCAACGCGCTCTGGATCGGCGGCTACTGGATTATGAAGAGGACAAAGTACGGTCTGGACGAAGAGCAACGCATCGATGTCTACGACAACGGCTACGGAATCGCATGCTTTGTTTTCGTCATGTATGGATTCATGGATGCCACGTATAACTGCTATTGCTATTGGTTCATGGGAGCTTTGAGTAATAATACGGATGAGGTAAGTTTAAAATTCCTCTCCCAATGAACCCGACTAACAAAACCCCAGCTATCCGTCTACGCCTCCCTCTATCGACTCCTCAACGCCGCCTGCCAAATTGCCGGGTACGCTTTAGATCTAAACGGTTACTCCAAAGAATTCATGTTCGGGACCGCATGGGCTGTAAGCACACTCTCTCCCCTCGCCTCCCCTCCCTTACCTGCTTTCCCACTAACAAATCTCAAAATCTAGTTCGTCGCAGCCGGTCCAATCTGCTGTCTACCAATCATCAAATACTGGATGAAAGACACCAACATGGAAGACAAAGTCGAAACCATAGATGGTATAGAAACAGCAGGCGTGCTCGAAGTCGATAGAAAAGTCCCAGAAGTTTCGGAACATTCTTCTGCTGGTGATGAGAATGTGGTTGTTGAGCTGAAAGACTAGACAATTGACGAATACCAACAAGCGATTTCAGAACAGTATCGTCAAGAGTCGAGCGCCAAGTATCCGGCGGGAACCTACGCCACCAATCCGATCGAAGTTGATTTCATTTGGTATGACCGCTTCCGATCGAGTAATGTTGATAGGGAATTCCGTCCATCACATGAAGCCGAAAGAAAATGTGGGTCGATACAGATAGGGCGTGCTATAACGCCGCGGCCACCGCCTAGGCTGAGGCTAGTCTTCTTCACGGGATCTGGACTTTCATACCAACATACTTGTTTCAAAATTTCGTTGAATTCATGATCTACTCATATCCAAAGTCATCTATCTCGTCTGACTCTATCTTTCTAGAAGAGAGATCTACGGTTAACATCATAATGTTGACTTCATAAATCTTAAATCTATGAATACGCGCTGGAATCACAGGTGAAAGATCCTCGCACCGATCCTGACGAGTAAGAATGGAGAATGTCCTCGACCGAAGAATAAGTTCCAGCTCCGAGCACTACCAGGCCGATGATAAAGACGAGGGCGTTGATAAGGGAGAGAGTGATGTTCTTCCATCCGACGTACCACTTTCCCTCCTTGATGAGTTGGAACCAGAACAACGCGGGGACTGTACATGAAAGGTTAGCACGTGCCTCAAAGAACACATCGTACGAGTATGCTTACAGTAAAAGGTGAAGCCGGAGATGAAGAGCGAGGAAATCAGACCAAGCAGCGCGTTGAAGAATGGGATGGCCTCTGCAATCACCCAGCCAATGATGGTGATGACAGCGATCAAGGCAATCCAGATACCCCAGGCCTTCTTGCTGTGGATGTACTTGATGGGCGAGTCCTTAAACACGCGGTGCATGATGTATCGACCAACGACGGTGCCGTTGATACTTCCAGAAATGAAGATGACCGGAAGAGCGACTCCGAATGCAACGCGAGACACGGTGAACCCAGCACTCAGCAGAGCTGGCGACTTGACGGCCTGGCCAACGAAAGCGTAGATCAGAGCACCTGTGAGGGTGTAGATGAAGATCTCGATTAGACCGAGAGTCCAAATGGCCTTGACGTAGTCCTTGGGTGTGTGCATTTCGGACATAAACGAGAACTGGCAGACGGCGAAAGAGTAGGCGAAGATGATGTTGGTGGTGGAGAGGAAGGCAGAGTAGAAAGTTGTGCCCTCTGCTGGCCAAAGCTGCCAATCAACTGCCGAAAGTCCACCTGGAGCGTTGGAGGCTTCGACACCAGTAGCGATAATGGTGATGAGGATGGCCGTGATGATGGACACGAAGTCAATGTAACCCAAAATCGCTACATCGTGGAAAGTTGGTGGGAGGGCCACGATGAAAAGGATGATGGCAGAGATGATGGACCACACCAGGGCGCAGACACCAGGCTCGTTGACGATCCGGATCCAGGCAATTGTGCCAGTCAAAGCGTGAGAGCCGACTAGCAGGACCAAGAAGAGTACGAACATTGCTCCGGTGAGCTCGTAGCCGAAGCGACCCCAGATGAGGCGCACTGCATCTGCGTAGTGCTCGACGTGCGGGTATCGCATCTTGACTTGGCCGACCACGTACGATGTGTAAATGGCGACCAGTCCAAGACCGACACAGAGGATGACACCTGGGATCATACCGAGTGTGGCGAAGGCAGAAGGCACACTGAGCGATCCAAGTGCGATAGCTTCTACGATCAGGCAGACTGTGAGGCGCTGCCATGATAGCCTGGCGAATTTCTGCTGGCCTTCGTGCACTGTCGAGACCTGGGCCAAGGCCAGCTCCTCATCCGGGATGCCATTATCCTTCTTAAGCTGGCTTTCCTTGGACCTGCTGTCGCTGGAGTTCAGGTCGTCCTTCTCGTTGTTGACGTCCCGGTAGCCGCTGTCGCGGGTGACGGCGTAGTCGGTCATGCCCTGAGACATTTTGGAGTGTCAGCCTGATGGTCGGTTGGCTGGGCAAGTCTGGCGGTCCTGTAGATGATATGGCAGGAAGAGACCGGATGTCGACAGCTGTATACAGCAGGAAGGTTCGACCAGCGCCAACTAAACCCAGCGTCGCAATACCAGACTGGAGTCGAGAGTTCTGAGAGCTGTGTACAATGGCAGAATGCAGGGCGGTGGGTTGGCTTTTGAGCAGAGTGGACCAGCTACCTGGACTAACCATTTGTGTGTGTCACTGGCTCCGGCAAGCAGAGGTCGAGTGAAACCACCGCCGACGCACGCGACATCGAACAATCCTTCCACACCTCCCCGAATACCACCGTGGTAGATACGGGTCTGCGAATCATTTTGCAAGCGTCATGTATTGCAAGGTGGTCATTGGGCAGGGCTTATCTTGCCCGCAGTTCAGGATTAACCTTCTAAGCACAAACGTCGTTCGGAACGCACAGCTGCGTACAGTGGGAGGTGGTGGAGTTGGGCAACCGGTACCGTTGCACTTGCTTGCACAGCGCGCGAAATTTTGACTTCAGATGACGTCGCTTCGGCTGAATCCTCCCGGCACGCCTCCCGCGAAGCACAAGAGATCTAAAAAGCATTTTTGCTGCGCTGTGAAAGGCTGCTCGATGGACAAGCTCTCTTGGATGGCGGATGCTCGTCATGCTTATGTCGGACATGCAAGATTTCCAGGAACCAACACCGATCCAATGCATCTCTTTCTGCACCTCTTATCACCAGAATAATGCCAACTGTAACCGCTCACAGCTCTCGACCCAATCACTTCAACATCCTCGTCAGCGGTTCCTTGCCTCTCCATCTGTGCCATCCTGAACACTCTCTGTGCTTTGCAGCTCATACCGTCCGCTCGGCTCACTTTCGGAAGCACTGTCCCCTTTCAGATCAGTAATACCCGACTACTCCGTCTCTATGCATTTCTCTCAAGTAACAGTTCCATACTACCAGCCTTTCCCCATTCTCTTCCTTGTTATTCTTGACACACTGCATTCACGTCACGATTTGCTTCATGCATCTCCACATCCTTATTTCTCAGCAGACTGGCCCACGCTGCACGAGAAGTTTCCGGAGTCCTTCGACGCTCGAGGCCAGTTCTGTGGCGTGGTCGGTATTCTTGGCATGAGAGAAGATTTTGCTTAGAGCGACAAGAGGCCGCCAGCTGATCACGACGCTAGATTCAGATGTACTGTAAATGGCTCACTGGCAGCCAAGGTTGGACGGCACGCCTTTGCCATGAAGGCCTGCTGTCGACCTTCACGAACGGGCACGAAATGAGTTGACCACCACTTCATCGCTGTCCGGATATTGAATGCCGGTCGGGTATTGGCGGCGTTTGCCCGGCTCGAAGCCCGCATCTTGCATTTCGAGCTGAGCAGAAGTCAGACTCCATTGGCCTCAGACATGCATCTCGAACAGGAACATGCCGTGAAGAGAGACCTATCACGAAGAATCACACTGAAAATCCCTCTTCGCTTCTTCGCGGCTTTGCATCAAGACAACGTCGAGTGAACGGTGTGCGAGGATGCTGCAAATTTGCTCACGCTGAGACTGGAACTGGAAGCTGTTGTCGTCTGTCGTGTCGTCTCATCTGGCCGTCTTGGACAGCCATCTCATTCCTTGGAGTCCACCTGTTGACCACCTCAGTCTACCCACGAGCAGTCCAACGACGAAACAGACAACCATGTTCATGGATATCATATCCCATCCAAGACGCAGACATGTTCGCGAAGGCGCTGCTCTCCTCCTACCCGCATCCTGGACCGCATCTTTCGAAGGCAGGACCTGCATCGTACAATGCTCATCTCCGCAAATATTCTTCATATTTGGCGGTGGAACAAAAGTCTGAATCTCCTTTGATCGTCCCAAGACCTCACCCTTCTTCCCAATCGCTTCCACATATCCTCCCTCAACAAACTGCCCAGCATCAAGATGCGTCTCGAATCCCTCCCTCTCAACTCTGCCAAGCAAAGTTCCAGGTGAGCTCGTATACACAGCCCACCCCCTCACCTCCGTCGCCCCATTCCAACTCATCCAAAAATGAGCGTTACTCACATTATCCCGCGCGTACAAATGCACAGCAATTTCCACCTCTTTCGGCATCCCAGTCCATTCCGACTTCCTCACACGATACACCCTCGTCGTCTCATCCACAAACGCCACGTCTAGAACTCGTTCCCCTTGCTCATCGAATTCCGAAAACTCAGCTATCAGTCCCCAACTCACAAGCGTATTCCCATCCGGAAGAACCTGTACGGAACCCTGATTCTGCGCCAACCCACCATTCAATGGCGTGAACCTCTTCAACAACCGAGCGATACCGAGATTGGCATCGAGTTTTATCACGAGGGCGGAAGATGCATTGGCAGTCGATGTCTTGCCATTGTATGCATTATCAAAGAGACTTATCGTTATAAGATCGCCCTCTTCCGAAATGACCCGTGCGTCATGCTGTGCTGAGAAATTGAATCCTATCAACTGAAAGTCCGAGGAAGCAGAAGATGTCGATCCTCCAAGACGCCAGATTATCGATCCATCGATCCCAGAAATCCGATAAATCGTATCAGTATGTCGTGCCGAGATGAGAAAGTCTCCATTCTGGAATCGCGAGATGGAGTTGATATGGCTATTAATCAGGTCAGTATCAGCTTTCGGCACAAGAAAGCAATCAACTTACAAATAATCATACGCATTCCCATACGACATGCCGGCAAACCTCTTCTTCGTCTCAGGCCCTATCACACTCTCATTCAAAGAAATATGTTCCGAAGCTCTCCATTCGAAAATCACCTCATTTTTCTTCCCCAGATCTATACAACGAAACACACTATCCAAAACCCAACCCATTCCCTCGCTGAATCCTAGATTCATCTGTATCGGTTCTAGAGAAACGGTCACAGCAGTCTTGTTTCCGTCTAAAAGTAGGAATTCATGGAAATCTAGCGCTCCTCGTACAGGGCTTTCGATGGTTCGTGTTACTTGATAAGAGGAGTTGAGAAGAGCGATATGGCCTTTCCCTCTCCCATGATCCGAATCACCGCGGAAAACGCTCATAGTCGTCTCGTTGTGGGTCTGGAAATTGAAGTATTTGAGCGAAGGGTAGGAGGGACTATGGCCAGACCAGATTAGGTCCTAGCGAACCAGTATGAGCGTTAGCGACTGGTATAGAGGAGAATTGGCGGCCTTCGGCCTTGGATCTATACATACCCCGTCGTTGGAATATATATATGGTCCATTTTGAGTATTATCGGACCATGTTGAGAGAAAAATGTAGCCTGGAGACAGGGCAGTTTCGTCGGAGATTCGAATATTGAGGGATGGAGCGAGGATGTCAGGTCGCTATAGGAAGAAGAAATGTCAGTGGATAATCCGTAGAGGTGGGATTGGTGGCTGATATATACTGATATGTATGATTGGTATGGTACGAGGGAATCTTCTGATAGTACCTGGGCGACAAGGCTGAGGTATAGCAATGTCAACAAGAACATCACGTTGTTGACATAGCGGAAGAGAAAGGCCAGGGCAAGATAGTAGGGTAGGGTAGGGATGGGATTCGGTTTCTGATCGTTATACTACCCTTGACAACAGCCAAGAATTTAGCGTCCTGATTGTTTCAGACGGAAATCATATATATAAAACCAAAAGTCAAAAAGAGTCAGTCAGTCTCTGCGATCAGACACCTGTCCCACGATCGAAGCACTCTATAGAAAAGGAATGTATTTGTTTCGGTCAAGTAGCAACAATCAGACACGAAACTGTCACAGCCCTCCAACCATCCGCGATTTACCCATATTTCTGCCCTATACTATAATCTTATGCCTAGAAAGATGCCTGAAGCATACGAAATACGAAGAAGTCGGCAGACGGATTCCATGTACATATCCCTCCGTTCCACTCTCCGACCGTTCCAGGCGAATGTCGTCTACTAGGTCAACATATCACCCTCCGACCATCCCGTCTCAAGCGACCGCCATCTACTGCGTATAAATATAATCCGTGCTGGCAGCAAGATCAGTATCTCGCTTCTTCTGCGTATAGATGTAATCCGTCGCAGCATCAATCTCAGTATCACGCTTCTTCTGCGTGTAGATGTAATCTGTAGTGGCTTCGATATCGTTTTCTGGTGCTCTGATTTGCACGATGTTGTTCTTGACTGGCCGGGCGAGTGTTTGGCCAGAGAGGCAAAGGAGTGCCATGATGGTGGCTGAGATGGAGTTGAGGAGCATTTTTGCGTCAGCTTGTCGTTCTTTTCTTGATCGTTTGCAGTCGTTGTGTGCGGTGCTGGATAGGTGTTGTGTTTGGCTGAGACGAGGAAGAGCAGCAGCAGGTTCGAGGCAGCCAAGATATATAAGACCTACTAACTATTAGCGACGGACTAGGGTGGCTTGGTATTACATGCGGCAGTACAGAACAGGAAATAGAGGATCCTTGTCTACACTGCGACTCGTTCGTCGGAAAGGTTTCAAAGTCAACAAAAGCCAAGGCGAAGATGGCCTCGAGTATCAACAAGGTCCATTTTCCGCCCAGTGCGCCAATGCTATGAAGCCTGAATATGAGTATTTACAGATACATTTCGGTATACACTTTGGCTTTAATTCATTTCCTCTTCTCGTCAAGCTTCTGCTTTCTAATTCTTCTCAAGTGACGTTCCCTTCTTTACCACCAAATCCGGTGCTAGTCAGAAGCTCGTTTCGCTCCGCCTCGCTGGTGCTGTTTGATCTGGCGTTCTAGACTCGGTATCTTATGGTACGGCCAATGCTTTCGAGTATGCTACTGAAGAAGCCTCCACTTGAGACGTCCGACGATGATGGGTACGAGCCTGACGAGAGACATGTCAACAGACTGCAAGGCATCATTTTCTTAGTCCTCAACAGACTCACCTTTGCTAGCCTTATCTGCCACAAGCGCGATCAACGCAGCACCAACACCACTTCCATCCTTCGCAATACCAATGCGGATCTTCCTTTCACCTTGCGGGCCAATCTCTGGAATGTCCCTCAAGGCCTCACGAATGTACTCCTCAAATCTTGGGTAGAATTCCACAAGCGATCCATCAACACCGATATCCACAACGTCGTCCTCGTTGACCTCAAGAGTGGCGTTATTGGTGGTGGCGATGTCGGCTGGGCTCTTAAGCTTGCCTGTTGCAATGACCACTGCTGCAATAGCAACTGCCGAAAGCCGCGCCGCACGTTTGCCAATTGCGGACGCAATGAGTCGCACAGCCTCGGCGTCTTCCGCCGAGGCAGCGGTCACACCAAGCTCGCTGTCAAGAGCCTGCCTTGTGATCTTCAACCCTTGGCTGCTGTCGCCAGAAGTGATCGAAAGAAAGCTGGTATCTAGTCCCCACTGCTTGTACAGTTTCGAGTTTGGATCAATGTTGGTGGTGCTATGCACATCGTTCTGGTTGCTGTTCTCGTCTGTGAAGAGTGGCACGCTATTATCCTTCATCAAACTGACCAGAGCTCGTCGCAGAATCTCGCCCAAGAACATGCCAGATACGCGCTTCTCGAACATCTGAATTCCAGGGTTCACGGACTCTCTGTCCAAGTCGTGGTCGTACGGCGTTTTTGGCAGCACAGATAGGTGGTTGTCAAAGCTGCCCCACTCGGTATTGATGATCATCTCGCCTGTACTGTTGTCGACCTCACCAGCCGCGGCTCCCATTTTCTTCAGCTTGCTGACCTTGTCAAGCTTCTCCACGTACGCACCGTTGGTGCCAGTTCCGAAAATCGCACCAAGAAGAGTACCAGTCTTACCTGGACTAGTATACGATCTCGCCATCAGAGTGCCAACAGTGTCGTTGACCAATGCAGCCACTCTGACGGGAAGTCCCAGTGCATCAATCTCCTTCTGAAGCAAAGCACAAACGTCCTGACCTACAGTTTCCTGAATGTCGAAGCCCTTGGTCCATCGGATGAGAGTACCCTTATTGATGCCAAATTGCTGGACGGGGAAGGAGAATGTGAAGCCCAAGCTGAAGACGTCCTCGTCGTTGTAACCTTGGAAAGTCGAACCCCTCCTCTCCTTGTGACTTGTATAGTGCTCGCCATGGTGTGTCTTCAGGAATAGCTCAATCTGCTTAGCCAAAAATGAGAAGAGCTGGTGGCTTGTCTTGGCAACCATCAGTTCCTTAGGAATCGCTACCTTGCTCTGGGTCAGGCTGAAAGTGCTGTTTCCATGCAGCTGAATGGAGCAGACTCTGAAGTTGGTTCCGCCCAGATCCACAGCCATGTACAATCCCTCCTCAGTGCCATTGGGTACCGCAGTCACGTATGTCGGGATCTGTGACATGGTCGCGCCTTGCTTCTGCAGGCCCTCGTCCATCTGGCGGATGAACTCCTTGACGCCGCGATTGACTTGCTCCTTGCTGTACTCGAATTCTGCGGCAACCCGCTCGGCAGCTGCTGCTAACGCCATGCTGTGCGGACTCTTATTGTACAAACTGCCGGTAACGTGCTGCTGGGGAGCTCTACAGTACAGTTCCTGCACGAATGGATTTGGCGATGGGCAGGATGGCGGCGGCTGGGGTTGGTAGGCAGAGCGGTAGAGGATTGAGAGGTCGCGAGGGAGGATGAACTGTAATACTACGACCAGGAAGAGGCCGACGAGGACGAGGAGAGTCGAGGGCGAACGGAGTCTGTCTCGCGTACGAGCAACAAAAGACTGCTTGAGCCGGAGATGGCGGAGGAATGGGAGCTCTTCCTCTGCAACACTCGGAGTGTGCGGTTTCTGCTGGAGACTCAGGCGGAGTGCCTCAGAAGGCCGGGTGGGATTGGAGTAGGAGCGGTGGTGGTGAGGCTGCGGTCGAGGAGATGCCAGCGTGAAATAGGACCGACGAGGAGAGGTCTTGGGAGAGAGATTGAGAGAGGGTGAGAATGAGGATGGTTGAGACAAACAGAAGCAAATAGAGTAGAGTGAAAAGAGTGGGCGACGAGTGGAGTAATTACTATATCGTCCCCGTTTGTGCTTCTGCTAACAACTTCTGGCAAGCGAGCGAGCGAGTTTGATCGTGTCTAGAGCTTGACTTGCGCATGATGAAGCTCGAGATCTCTCTCCCCGCACATGAGACTCGATGGCTTGCATTTCACGTGGCCCATCCATGCATCACCGTTGCAACTATCGGTCCGATTCCAATGCCACGGTTCTACAGCAGATATATCTCGCTTTCCTCCCATCTTCATTGCTGCAAATTCTGCCATCCATTGATACCAGTGACGTCGCCCTCACGCCGCGCTCGCCTCGGGGTTCTGGAGGCAGAGGAGGCTCCACTGGAGGAGTCCATGCTAGTCGCGGCCGTTTCGCGGCGACGGCAACGTGCATACCCGATCCTGGCCGCTTCGTGAGGCTCAACTCTGTCCCAAGTACGAAAGGAGGTTATAACAACAACGCAGGGCGAAGAGCATATAAAGACGGGAAGCCATCAGGTCCATGAAACTTTTGGATTCCGAAAGGCCGATCAAAGACGCCACAAATTCTCCAAAGCCACCACCATTCAAGCACGAACTAATGAGACAGGACCAACCAGGATTGCCGCTGGAAGTCCATGCTGATAATGACGCCGGCCAAGCCTATCCATATCGAAATCGAATGCATGCTATCATACCACTGGCAGTGCCGAACGAATCGAATTCAATCAGGCCACACAAGCACCAGGATGCTCACAGAAGCCTCGCAGAATCGAAGATCCAGTCGTACAGGTCTGCATTCCAACTGACAATGGAGTGAAATGCAAGAAATCCTTCTCCTCCAAAGAAACACGGCCATCGCTGCTCCTTCCTATGCTCTCGCCATTCGCCTTCTGCTCTTCCACCACATCTGCATAATCCAACATCCTCACCTTCTCCCAATCATGCACAATCGCCTCTCCCTCCCGATTCAAATACGTACTAAACTTCACATCAACACTCTGATCCAACCCATACAACTCCGTAGCCACATCCGCAAGATCCCCCAACGTAATCCCTCCATCCTCACTCTTTTCATACCGCAACTTCAGATTATACTGCCCCAACTCCCCCTTCTTCGTCCCTCGTCTCAACTGACCCCACCCCTCAACATGGACGGTAACCGCACTCATCCGCTCCGAACTCAGCAAGAATCCCCTCCAACTCCCCCTCTGCTCACACCCAAGCTGCGATTTCCGTATCCAAGCAAGCACATACGGCTCATTCTGCTGTTTCCCAAAAGGATAACTCCAACGACTTCCAATATATTCGAAAATCTTAGGTATCGGGAGCGGAAACGAAATCTGGTCCAGAGGACTTGAAAGCAGCATTCGGAATTTGTGTTGCAATATCGATGAAGATCGAACAGTATTCGCGAAATGGGAATTCACGAGGGATATCCGGAGTAATACTGTCGGTGGAAGATGCCAGAGGATTTGTTCGAGGAGTTCGTAGACTGCGATAAGTCTCTGGCCGGCAGTCCCAGAGTAGTCGTCCTCACGAGACATCACCGGTAATCAATCTTGTGATTCTGTCCAGCAAAATGATCTTCACGCTGCTCAACAATTCTCCTCAGGCGTCGTCTCTCCTTCGATTCCTCACGAGTGAGACCTGCTCGCGACTCTTTATCTTCTTGTTCGTAAGATCTCGATCTCGAACTACGACCTCTCCTAGGTGGCGATCGACCGCGCCTGACAGCTTTCTTGTTATGTTGGTGGATGATGCCCTTCGCAGCCATGAACACTCCGAAGAGAACGACGATGGCGATTTCTCTTACGCCGGGATTCTCAATTGATGGCATCGTGAGGAAGTGGACGAGGTTGGGCGAGACAGCATCTTGAAGCAGGCTTGAAACGGAATTGACACTTCTTATTAAGTCTGTTTGAACCGTTGTGATGTAGGAAGAGTTGGCCAAAGACAAGGGCCAATTGAGTTTCGGATAGGTGTCATGTGGCCAAAACAGCAGGGAAGTCGAGTCAGAACCGTGAACATGTACCCTTCCAAACACTGAACAATCAGGCTAAGGTATCATCAGCATGTAAAGGAGAGCGACATACTGCGACTGGATGTAGTAAACACTAGTAGATGAAGTTGCTTCTCAAAAGGCCAAGAGAAATACAGCCCTGTCACGGTAGGATTTATTTATCCACACTAACGCTGCCGCTGCACCATGCAAGATCCTGCAACAATCCCTTGCTACCACTCGCGCAATTCTTTCGAATGATAACGGATCGCCCGTTGAGGTCTTGTTCTCGCTATTCATCCTCGCCTTTCTCTCGAGCTTCAGCCTCTCGATAAATATCTGCATATGTCCGCCGTCTAGTCGTCGAGCTTTGTTGCTGCTGCTGCTGCTGCTGTTGCAATTGATGTTGCAATTGATCTTGATGTTCCCTCAGTGTTAGTGGCGGCTGTTCTCGAAGCATTGGCGGAAGCAGATTCGCAGCCCTTCGTTGTCTTCTCAACTCTCTAATTTCTTCCCGTCGTTCAGGATCTAACAATTCCGGGTTCAGGAATGACGGTACAGGCTGCACGGGCTGTGCTTGTCGATGCCGATCGCCAAGAAGAAACGATCGCGGCTGTTCGGGATTCTGGAATGATGGTACAGGCTGTGCAGGCTGCACTTGTTGATGCCGGTTCACAAGAAACGATCGCGGCTGTGCAGAAGAAGTCATGGTCTGTTCCAGCGGCGGTAATAATGGTGATGATGCAGCCCGTTTTTGTTGCTGGTTGTCAGGTGCTGGTGCTTGTCGCTGTTGAGATTCTAGAAGGCGTCGTTCAACTCCTTGCATTGCTTGTCTGGCTATCGTCGGTACTAGCGGTGGTTGCAGCATCCGTAGTTGTCGCTCGTCGTCAGCCAGCTCATCAGTTATACTTTGTTGTTCCGACGGAGGTGGTGCAGGCGCTTGTTGCTGCTGTCGTACCCACTCTCCAACGTGCGATTGTTTGCTTTTTGGTAGTTTGAACCGTTCTAGCTGTTCGGCAGTGAAACCGCGTTGCTGCTGTGGGTCTTGTGCTCCTTGATGAGCTTCTTGTAAACCTCGCTCGACTGTCTGTAAGTGTTCGAGACTCCCTCTTTGTAATTGCTGTCGTTCTGATGGCTGTTGTCGTCGTTGGCTTGGCGCTTGTTGATGTGGCTGCTTCGGAGATGGCTGCGACGTCTGTATGAACAGTCGTTCGAGACGCGTCGGGTCGATTTGTCGTTGTTGGGGCTGGTGCGATTGTTGCGGCGACCGCTCCTGGAACAATTGCCCAGGCTGAGAGGATGCCCTGTGCGGTTGTTGTTGAGTTGCTTGTCGCGCCTGTTTTAGTTCTGCCCACTTCGTCTGAGCTTCAGCATAACGAGCCTCCATCCACAGATCCCAAGGTTCCGTTCCAATGTCTCCGTTATACATGGCATTGGCTTTCTGTTGTCCCAAAAGATCGTCCATTCCGAATGAAGCTGCGATGAGATGTACTACATAAGACGTAATCAGCCAGACTTTCTTGGGAGAGCGTACCACATCTCACTCACCTGAACCAGAATCCCTGATAATGGCATCATCCGAACATCTTCCTCTATGTCCCCTGACCAGGAGTGAGATGATGAATTCCAAACGTTTTTCGCGCTCTGTTTGTTCTTGGCTGGGGCCCGTCTCTGCTTCTGCTCGAGTCAATTCGGGCGGCGCGAGAAGAGGACTAAACTTCTGGAGCTGTTGCTCTAGTGTGTCTCGGAGCCTTGTGCTCTCGACTTGCCAACGTTTGAGTGCGGCAGCCTTTTCGTCGCTGCCTTGAGGTGCGGATTCGTACGCTTGACGAAGGAAGGCGAAACGCTCATTATATCTTTGCGTGGTCTCTGTCGGGTTCGGGGCAGCCTCTTTCTTGATCGTCTGTGTCGGCGAATCTCCATTCATCTTGGTCAATAGGCTCTGGTCTGTCTGACAAGTCGGGAGCTGAGGATATTCCTCTTGCCCACCTGCCATCGCGTGTTGATCGCGTTCTTCTCGACTTCAGGTTGGACGTGTGCTTGTCTCGCTGATGAAGCTTAAAGTATATGACGTCCGACAGATCAAGTTTGCTGCCTTTCTCCTTCGGACAATGGCTGGTCGGTGCTGCCTGCGTGCTGTCGATCGAGAGATTTCCGTGTCTTCAATTATTCGACCTTTGCGATTTAGAATCGGCTCGCAGATTCTAGGACCAGATCATGAAAGTAAAAAGAATAGTGGTGCGAACTGGAATTTGGTACCCTTTCATTCTCCGAGGTATATACCTGGCCAGTCAGTGCTTTATGTAATCCAAAAGCAGAGGCCACGAATACCAATACCGCAACTCCAACGCTAAGCCAACCCTATGCGGGATATCTCGAGAAATAACACAAATGAATGACAGTAGCATATTCAAAGATGGTGATCGATCAGCTATATTTCCCTCCAACTGCCTTGCACGGGCTTTCGGCCTGGAGTCAATGCTGGTGGAGTCATAGGACTGACTATTGGGGCTTCTGTATGATATGATGGAGCCACGCTCTGCTCATAAGGCTTCGGCTGTGCGTATGACGGCTGTTCGTAAGACGGCTGTGGCATTGCCAGTGGCTGTGGCTGCTGTGCGTATGACTGTTGTGGGTAGGACGGTTGTGGCACTGGCTGTTGCCCACGGTCGTAGTATTCATTGCTTGTTGGTGCGATGGACACAGGTGACGTGCGCGCTGCTGTATGATAGCCTCCAGACATGGGGCTTCTGTACTGATTTGGCGAGACCGGGCTTGAGAAATTAGTAGGAGACCGCGGCCCGGCGCGATTGTTGTTATATGTGTTTTGAGCACCGTAAGGTGAAGGCGATGTATGTCCGTATGGTGAAGGCGACGATTGAGCTCCAGTGAAGTAGCCAGTGCCATTCCTGCTCTGATTGCCATATGGACTGACTGCATGTCCTTGTTGTTGGTTCGAATAGTCGTTGTATGGGTTGGCGTGCATGCCGCCCGCACCGAGATCTCCAGATTGCGCCGTGTGGTTATAGTGATCATTGCTCAAATTGTCCTGACTCTTGGCTAGTAACGACTCTTGTTGATATGTCGGCGAGGTGTGCGTCGGAGAGGTATGGGTCGGAGAGGCGTGGTGGTCCATCTTCTCGAGCTCAACCTCTTCCTCGTCCGATTCTACCCTTCTGGATGTAGCATTCTGCCAGCTAGGCATTGCTGGAAGTGCGTCCTCGTTGTACTTCTTGCTGGGCGAATCGAAAGTGGCTGTTGATGCGACAGGTGCGCCTCGGTAGCCTCCTCCTGCTCCACCGGCCATATACCCAGGAGGCTGCATAGGCGGAGGCTGCTGATATTGATACGGTGTCGGAGGTGCCTGGTGATATCCGCCATGATCTCGGTTCTTTCCTCGTGGCTTGGGACAGCAGGCGTTACAGCAGGAAAGGCATCCGCAGCAGCACTCTAGTCCACAGCAGAGGCACCTCGCAAGACACCAGACCAGCGAGAGGATGATGAGGGAGCCGATGATGATTCCCGCAATGACTGGCCACTTGCAGTATGAATGCGCCATGCAGCCATCCCAAGAAGACAGCGACTCGTGCACTCCATCGACTGTGCTTCCAATGTCCCGCTGGGCAAGCAGCATCGCAGAGACCGGCATATTGGTTGATGTAGACGACTCTCGACGAATTGATTCCTCCAGTTGTAAATTTGGCGCTTTCTTACTCGGAGTATAATAACGAATAAGTTTGTAGACACAGCCTCGTTCGTTCAATCGCACATCCCCAAGTCTCTCGCCGGTTCGTGTCGCAACAGTAGTTCTAATCTGGGAACAATGCCTCAATTACAGGTTCCGGGAGTGCGCGATGAGGTGCAATGCTGTTGATATCATAGCGGAGTTGACACTTTGCGCAAAAACTGGGATTCGTAGTCTGCAAAGGAGGGTGAACACTTGCGCGTTCTTGCGATGGCCAGGGACGCTGCCGATACGGAAGGTGTTGTGAAACGCGCTAGGGATGCAGGCACGAGCCTCTCTCGGGCCCTGAAACTGCCAAGATCATGGAGAGGCAGGAAGCCGCCGCGGGAAGGAGGAGGACGCCACCGCGGAGAAGACAACGACATCAAACGATCAAAACATCCGAGGCTCATCATCTTCAGCTCACGACTTGCTGCGAGATCATCGATACACGCTCTCAGGCATATACACCTACAGCATACAGTACAAGAGTCCATCCTCGGAAGCTTCATCGCAAGCTAAGCACTCAACGGGGTCACTAATCCTGAAGCAGTCACGATGTGCTCGTGCAATCTCGGTAGAAGTCCGAGAAGAACATAATATGAGCTAAATTCAATTGGGTATCATCAGTCTATCAATACTCTGTCCTCCCAAGAGAACAATCCAACGCCGTGAACAAGCGCTCATTTCAACATCGCGCTCCGGTTTCTGCTGACTATCTCGAGTTGGAATTGTCTGCACATGACCACACCGAGGCTCCCGAAGCAGCTTGGTACTCCTGGATAATGTTCTGGAGCGCACCCCAGGTTCCAAAGACAGTGCAAAAAGTACCGGCGACGATGACGAAAGTTGCCCAGGCCGCGTCGCGGTACCAGCGAGCATTGCGCTCAGCTTTTGCAACGTTCAGTCCATGAAGGTTCCACCACATCAAGCCGTAGGGAATCGTGACAATGGGTGTTCCAAACATTGCTCCAATCAAGGACACCAGGCTGCTGAAATTTGGCACGGCAGACGCGATGATGTACGCGATGAGTACCACACCGAAGGTGGAACCAAACCAGGAGACCCAGTGCTGCCACGTGTTTTGCGCCAGATGCTTAGATCCCTTCATAAATCGGATCCAGAGAGTCTTGGCTGGGATATGGGATACGATCGCCTCGGTGATCAAGAGTCCTGGAAGTGCGAGACCATATGCGACTATTTTGATGGTATGTCCCGCTGAACCCAGGGCCGGCGACGTGACGTATGAGCCACAAAATTTGTAGACCATGGTTCCGATGACAGTATACACCAACAAGACAACGGCTTGGCAGACATACATGGCCTTGAAGTACTGTTTGGGGTTCTTCATCTCCGTCATGATGGTGAAAAAGTATGGCGTTCCAGTGAAGCTGAAGATGATCATTGCCACAGCTGCCATGGCCTGAGGGAAGGTCGGCTTGGTAAACAGCTGAAAATCCGAAGACCACGGTCCTGTCTGAGGAGCAGCCGCCGGACGTTGCAAGGACACCGCGATGCAGACAGTGAGGACTGTTATACAAGTCAGAATACTATACAATGGCCTGACCAACTTCAGCAAACCCGGACTTACTGGACGAAAGAATGAAGCCCATTGCGAGAGGAGCGGCCCAGCTAAGCTGATTGACCTTTGGGACAGAAGCGAGGAGGACTGCGATGACTGCCGCAATAGCCACGAAACTCGCGGTGCAAAGGCCATGGTTCGAAAGCGCATTGAAGCAGACCGAGACAGAAACCAACGCGGCAGCGGCAGTGAAGACGTAGTCTGCAAAAGTTGGTCAGCAACGATACCTGGCAGAGAGAATTTCTCGACTTACACAGCATCATGCACGTCAAAGCGACGTATTCGCCAATGCGGCCGAACATCAACTTGCAAGCCTGGTCCAGACTGAAAACACTTGGATGGCGGATACAGAATCGGCCCACCATGACATTCGCCCATGTGGCCATGATTGCCACGAGAGCCAGGACGATGGCACCAGGAATGAGGCCGAGGATCAAGAACGCAGCGGGAATACTCAGAGCGCCAATCCCGATTTGGGTCTTCATCATCAGGAAGGAGGCGAGAGGCCAGGTTGTCTAAGAGAAGAGTCAGCCAATTTGCTTCATGTTATCGAGACCGCACCTGGCTGCCGAAGACCGCCATCGATTGCAGTGCAGGTCCTGCTTTGCCGAGACGACCAGGTGAGATGGAGCATAAGTGAACAAGCCGATCGTTCACACGTGCAAGACCCTCCACCTCGCCTCGTCGCAGTGGTCGCTTGAGCGCCACCATCGACCGCTCGGCAAGGCTAGGTCTGGCGAGACAAGTAGATCGGAGTGAACGAACGAACTTCACATACCTTGCGATAATCCGCGCCTCCTTCAGCAACCTCTCCAAAGACAGGATCAATCGTCACCTGACCGCTTTGCTTGTCCGACTCTGGACGAGCCATTTCGATGTCGACGGAAGGCTCGGCCTTCGTCGAGGATGTCGGGGAAGACATGTCTGCTCACTTGTCGTGATATCGCTTCGGTTTCGGTGTACGATTTTGTGAGTCGGGATTCGGGGCAAGTTGCTCTGATTTTGGAAAGGCGGAACGAGCGGTGGTTTATGTATAAGGTGAGTGAGAGATTGATTTTACACTTGGCGCACTACTTCCAAATTTCATATTTTGGCTCGGGGAAAGCCAGCTGGCGTGAGGAGGTAAGCGTAAGAAAGAATGGTTCACTCAACGCGGAGTAGGGGACGCTTGCACACTTCTCCTCATATTTGAGGTAAGTATGGGCGCAACCGGATCATTTCACACAGTATGCTCACCACATTGTTAGGAGACGGAGACGTAGCCGTCTCCAAGGATAAAATGCGGCCGATACACTGCACCCTCACTCCTTCTCACATCCCCTGAAAATGATGTCTGAAGTAGAAGTACCCCAGGAACAATTTCAGTTCGTGACCGTCCATTACTTGTGCTCCAAGACCTGATCGGGGCCTCTGCCCAGCTACTACAGTCCGCGCAGAGAGACGTGCAAGAGCCATCAGGGACCACCCACAGAGCCTAATATGTTGCGGGAACCAGTCGTGTAAGACTTATAGTCGTGTATTCGTCTTGAAACTTCTTGCCGTCTGCATGCAGAATGTGCTATCGTCGCTGATTTTCGGATGGCGAGCACAGCCAGTGAATGGACACTGGAAGTAAGCAATTCTCACGCTGCAGACAATGTCCAATCACATTCCGCAGGCATAACTCTGCAATATTCAATTCATTTGGACATGCACGACAAAACGATCTGAGCGGCGATTTCTTCTGGGTGCATCTTTGCTCTCGGCTTGTGTGGTGAAGAGATGTTGTCTGAGAGTTGGATGAAAGAGCCGGTGCAACCGGATCACTGCACTGCTGCATTGTTCCAGTAGACGGAGAAGGAGACGGAGATGGAGTCGAGGAGAAGTTGCGGCCGATCACCTGGAATTGAATTACTTCTGACATGCAGAGTGTGCTGTTACCGCTGGTTTCTGGACGGCTAGCATGGCCAGTGAATAGACTCTGGAAGCAAGCGATTCCCAATCTGCTCTCACGCGGCAGACGTGCTCCAAGCCAAAACACGCCGGTCTGACCCTGTGGACCCATCAGATTGCGGGCGAGAACACTTGCGATCCATCGCGGAGGTCAGTCTTGGTGTTCTTCTCGGTCGCTCCTTTGGACGGTCCGCTGTGTTTGGGTTTGAAATTTGGTGTGTGTATGTGTGAGATAGGTAAATGGTGTGAGTACTGGCCGAGGAGGACTCTTTGCCACAAACTACCTGATCAAGACTGGAACGAGTGACTTGAACGATGTGCCAAGAGGATCTTCATTGTGCAGCAGCAGTCTCTGCTGCTTCTCTATGCCATGCTCGAACGCTGTACACCAGACTACCAAGAGATGCAATGCCTGACCAAGGCCACACTACAGCCACCCATCATGCCCGAACGCTACACGGAAGGTTTTACACCGCCCCAAAGGCACCTACACGACCATTATCGCCACCAGAGTCTTTTGGCTTCGGAGCGATGTTCATTGACTGCTTCTTTGGAGCCGGGCCATTGTCAAACTTGCAAGGCTCTTCATGAAGCTGGTCGTCGATACTCGACGTGAGACTCGTCTCGTTCACTCTGTCTGAAGTATTAAATTCTTCTGCTCTCAACAGCGAAGCTATTCTCACTTTCATGATCGGAATATCGTTCCCTCGGAACAGCACTTACTTAGCGAGGCTTAACAAGCTAGGTAAGATGAGGATGAACAACTCGTCCGACGTGCATCAAGAAGATGTTCTCTTTCTGCGTTGCCCTGCAATGTAAACTTCAATGGAGGTCGCAAAAGCAAGTCTGGTAATCTCCTAATTAGATCGCAACACAAGTCGACATTTTGGACAGTAGACTAGGCAGAGTAGTACCTCTTGGCCTTGCCACTGCTGTAACTGGTACTTGATGTGATAGTATACACCGGCGACCGAATTCTCTCTCTTAAGTCCATGCCGCTCTCAGCAGCAGAGTAGATTCCTCATATTCATGATTGGAGGAGTACTCCCTTTGAACACCACTTATGTGCTGAAGCTACTGACGTGGAAGCGACATTGCGCCTTGGAAGCAATGTCCTTCATTCCAAGGGCCTTGCAGTAATCGTGCAGTAGGTGCCCAACTCTTCTGCCGTTTGGCATTCCCAGCATAGCGGTCACCTCCTGGCTATCGCGGTTGAAAGTCGTCCCTTTAGGTGACTTCTTCAATGTGGCAAGGAAGTAACTCTCCGAGCAAGCTTGATTGCTCTATCTGCCAAATGTCGCTTGTTCGCAACGCGTATGCGCTTTTTTGTCGCGGTGTAGGAGGTGAACAATCTCGGTGAGCTTGCTCTTGCATTGCCCGTTTGTGGCTGAGTTCACCCATTCGTCGTCAGTCAAGAATTGGATAGCCTAGCCTTCGGTTGGGTGTGATGCGCTTGCTGTGATCGACGTAGCCTTCGTATCGTTAAGCTACCTGTCAATGTCGTAAACGTCGGCCTTCCCGAGCGCGTCTGCGGTAATAGGTTGGAAACCTAATTCACTATGCAGTATCTCCAAATCTGCTTTTAAGGCCACTAATGGGCTGCTTGCGCCTCTGAGCCATGTGCCTCCACTGGTGACCCAGCTTCTGTGCGTGATCACTGGTATCCTTATCCGCAAAAATTTGCATGGCGAGCAGGGTCGACAGCCAGTTCACTTGTGAGATGCCTCGTGAGAAGCTGTTTGGACGCGTACACCTGGATTATCTTCAGGTCGCGTGGCTCAAGCACTCCGTGTGAGATGGTTCTCAACTTCTCAACATTCTTCGACTCATGTCCATTGCTAGGCTTGCCGAATGGCGGTGGCGGTGGCGGTGGCGTTGTCGTCGGCGTCGGCATGAAGCTGTGATGGTTGATTTTCCGGTGTGAAGTCACCGGAACTCCACACCGGCCAGCATAGCTCCAGACCAAAGGCAGCAATTTCATATCGCGAGCATGCTAAGAAATGGTTGAATCTCCCTCTGTAGTCGATGGAAATTCTCCCATTGTTTCATTCCGCGCGCTCTCGACAGCGAAGTAGATCCTTAATTCCACAGTCGGAGGATTGCTGCCTTCGAACACTACTTACTTAGCGAAGCAAAGCTTGATAAGCTAGGTGAGGTGAGGTGAGCGTGAGGATGAGTCGCATCACTCTCTGATGCAGAAGCGCCTAATAGTCACCACGCATTCAAAGTAGGCGTTGATCTTCTGCAGATGCTCATAGCTCTCCTGTCTTTGGCCCCCTGCAGTGGAAGTTCTGCCGCTTCACTCAACCTCGCGATTGGATCCCTGTGACTATTACTGATTCTCCTGTGTCGCTGAATTCTTCGACGGCTTGCTTGGAGTCCTCACGTAATGCTGAGAGAGACTGGGCCACAGCAATTTGAGCATGTACTGTTAGCTGTAGCCGGACCGCTCGACCATTCGAGGGCACAGTGGGCATGGAACTTGTGGTCGCCCCTAAGCTCTGTGGTCACTGCGTTGGCTTCGATGTCGTCCCGGCAGATGTCGCACACATCTGCATCCTCCTCCGATTGCGGACGAGCTCGTGGTGGCATTGTTGCGCTTGCCACGGGCGTGAAGACTTACTTGAGGCTTTCGGCTAGCGGAGAGTAAAGCTGGCTTCAGGTACTGCGATGGTCATAGGAACCAGAGCTCATAAAAGGCGCGAGTATGTATTGGTGGATCGGCGGACGTCAGGCTCGTTGGGTGCGGCGAATGACAAAAGCGGTGAGGGATGGGTCCTCGAGGCTGTTGCGGCCAAGTCTGTGAATTGATTCCTATCAGCCTCACATGAACGTGTGGCAGAAACAAAGCTGCTAGATCACATCAGCAGTCACTGAATAGGAAAACGAGTACGCTAAGGAGATCGGTCTTGGATAGAGGGTGTGGTCTCTATCTACGTCAATTCAAGCCCATCCTCTGCAGCTTCCTTCGGATCGGTCTTAGTTGTCCACAGTGTTCACAGCATAACCCTTCGGCGGGTGCTGACCATCAGGAATCTGCACTCCATTATTGTAGTACGTCTTCGCCTTGCTCTCAGCATACGTCTTCTGAATGCTGGGAAGAACCGTACGACCAGTCTTGGGAGATTCAGCATGAATGTTTGGGATCGGGTATGGAGCCGCTTTGAAGTCGGTATTGAATGGTCCCGCAAATGAGCTGTTCAAGAAGACAGTCGCATTCTCACTGGTCACTGCATCCCATGGGCGGTAGACGTCACCGGTCTGATCAGCCACGAGCTTGAAGACGTTGGCTCCGACGTCCCATCGGCCGAGGGTATGTAAATCCCAGTTGGCCTCGACGGTAGCGATGTCGGAATAGTGGTTGTAGAACTGATCGTCGATGTAGCCATTCATATTCTCTGGGACTGCGCCACCAAGCAGGATGCTGAAGACTCTGTTGCCGATGTTGTAAGTGTGGTTCTCATCGAATGTGAGCAAGACCAGGGTACGCTTCATGAAGTATTCATTGCTGAGAAGAGGCTCGAGGAAGTTTCGGCACCAGGTTCCTGCAACGGTAACGGTACTGTCATGGCCGTCTGAGGTCATGTTAGGGGTGATGAAACTCCACTGTGGCAGACGCTCCGCTTTGAGATCCTCGAAGAACATGGTGGTGTTCTTCTGATACGACAATCTTCTTGGGCTGGTGTTGGCATTGTAAATGACCGGAGGATTGTGCTTGCGAACATAATCATTGGCTCCAGTCTTTTGATTGATCCAAGCGAAGCCTTCGAAGCCAGTAAATGGCATGTCTTCTTGATAAGTGCCCCAGGAGATGCCCTTGTCTTCAAGCAAATCGATCACAGAGCTCACGTTGGAAGCCACTTGGTCTGGAACAACGTCATTAGAATATGGTCTGAAAACACAGCTCTCACCAAGTTATCACGCACTAAAATTGTCATTATCCATGCCAAAATTGTCTCCTCCTACTGAGGCAACATAGTTGGGCTCGGAGGGATGAGTGACACCAAAGTAGTTGGACAAAGTAATGCCGTTCTTGGCCAGCCATGCCAGGTTCGGGTCTCCAGCTGCCTTTTCGTAGTCCGTGTTCTCGAGCCAAATCTCAATGAATCTGTCGAATGCCTTGCCTGGCACGTACTTTGGGGAGCCAGAGTAGGTTGGCGCAGTGGCTTGAGAGGCATATACTGCAGCCGTGCCAGTCGCAGTGTACAAGTCTGGTTGGAGTTGCTCTTGATTTTGTTTGTTTCCATACTGCGGTGGTGCCAGTGCTACGGCCGCACCGGCCGTCAAGGCAATGATAGCGAGTGTGGTGGCCATGGCCTAATCTCTCCAAAAGCTGTTGTTAAGATGAGGTGCTATCGACATGTTCCAAAGGCCGGCAGGATCACCTTTAATGGAGGATGGGTTGCACTACATCGCTAGAGCTGAAATGCTGCACCAGCGCAGCACGTTGCCCTGCTGTCGCTTCGTCATGGACGAGCTGATGTCCAGAAGGGAAGGTAGTCACCGGCCTGTCATTTCTCGTGCCGACTATTCCATCGCCGCGTAATAATCTGAGACTGGGACGATTCCATTGGTCGCTGGCCTCGTTGAAGGGCTCGACAAGCTTCTTCTCGAAGACGCCAATCCAGGTCCAATGCAGGTCAAGCGCAGTCAAGCATTATCCGTGGTCAGACAAGCTCCACTGCAAATTTCTTAGGACCGGGAGAAGCGGCCATTTGAGAAGACTCCGTGGTCGCTACCGGGTGCGAGGTTTGTTCAAGGGTGTGCGTGGGTGAAAGAGCTGAAGTCATTGGACAGGAGAGCATGTGTGGTGCAGCGGAGATCTGCATCATCTGCGACCCTGCACTTGCCTCAACACACGACATCACGCTTGTGCAGGAAAGCGCGTTGTGGCGAAGGTCAGCAACCACGACTTGCCTGATGCAGGCGGATTCGCAGGCCATGTCATCCTTCAAGTGTACAATTGCTTCAAGCCTTGATGTTCTACACAATCATCCCTCACACACGTGCAATCCGCAGCCTCTTGACTGGCGCTGTGAGTTGAAACCAACATGATCCTCAGACATCGAACTTGATAGATTCCGGAGGAGATGGACAGAGCGATCATGGATGACGCTCCTACCAAGGAGAAGCAGCCGCCTGCCTCTCAAGATGGCTACGATGGTGAAAACCATGAGCAAGAGCAGGAACACCTTTTGGGGGAGTGGGAAGGTAGCACTCACGCGGAGGGTGAAGAAGAGGAGAAGCCTCGAAAGAGACGAAGATGGTTTCACACTCGGATTGCTATAGGCGTTATGATTACGACAACAGTGGCTGCACTGGTCATCTTCTTTGTATGGATATATGTGGTCGATCAGGCCATTAAGGATCACGGCATAGAGCACAGTACGGTCGATGTGCTGAGGTATGAAGAATATGCTAATACTCGGCAGTCACTCGTAATGATTACATTCTGAGTCCGGCATGGAACAAAAACGAACCTCCTCAAGTGCGAAGACACGAATGGAAAATCAGAGACACGATATACCACCCAGATGGAATTTACAGGCCTATGATCTTGGTCAACCAGGAATTTCCGGGCCCACTGATCGAGGCCAATGAAGGTGATGTGATCGAAGTGGAGGTCAACAACGAGTCTCAGAACGCGACTTCTATACATTGGCATGGGATCTTTCAAAATGGCAGCCCCGACATGGATGGCACTGTCGGTGTGACACAGTGTCCTATCGCACCGATGCGCAAACAGACGTACAAATTCAATGTCACAGGCCAAAGTGGCACTTATTGGTGGCATGCACATCAGGGTGTGCAGTCTTCAGATGGAGTGCATGGTCCTCTAATCATTCATCCACGCGATGCAGATCTTCAAAAGCTTCCGCACCAGTCAGACCGAGTTCTCTTATTGTCCGACCATTATTGGAACTCTTCCTCGGAATTACTTTGGGACTATCTAGGGCCTGGAAAGGAGAACGACGAGCCTATACCTATGGGAGCATTGATCAATGGTCGTTCGAAGTACAGAGATTGCAATGAAGTTCAGCAGAAATATCCCGGCCGAGAATGCTGGACGTGGAAGAAGGGGATCTTTAAAGGCTCGGGAAAATTGGCACATTTCATCTCACATTTTCGACCCAACGAGAAAGCCGAGCTTGACACCATGCCCGATTATCCAGCTGTCGAACTCACCTCAAACCAGTCTCACAGACTCCGCTTGATCAATGTTGGGGCCTTTGCCGATTTCCAGTTTCAGATCGACGAGCATGAACTGGCTGTCACTGAAGTGGACGGCACGGACGTACAACCTCATCTTGTCAAGCGAGTGAGTATCAATCCGGCCCAACGTTACAGCGTCATTGTGAATGCGAGCTCAGTGTCGTCGACTCTATTCTGGCTCCGAGCACGCATGGACACGCACTGCTTTGTCAGTTCTAAGGGTGTGCAGACTGATGCGCTTGCCGTGGTACGCTATCGAACACTTGACGAGGAAATGAGGGCAGATTTCAATGCGACGATCAATTATACAGACATAGCCAGGCACGTCACTTCCAAGGACTGGGACACTCCCCTCCCGATGGACTGCAGAGACATGAACACTACAGATTTGGTGCCAGTCGTTGTAGACGCGCCGCCACAACATGAGGACGCCTTCTTCTACGTCCACTCAAGTATAAAGATTGGCGATTGGCAGCTCGCGAGAGCCATGTTCAACGACTCATCATTCAGGCCAAACATTGGCTCGCCGACTCTTCTCAGAGCTTTGGAAGGGCTTAACGAGGAAAACTTGACCATATCGGGACCTTGGCGTCGACCGTACCTGGACGACAATGCCGTATTCATCAACGATGACCCAGTGGCATTCAACATCTCACGCGAGCTCGTCATTCAAACAAGAGGTCCTGCAACCATCGACATACTCATTAGCAACTTCGACGACGGGACCCATCCTCTTCACCTTCACGGTTACAAATTCTGGATCCTTGCTCAAGGCCATGGATATCCACCTCGACAAGACGAACTCTCGGGCATTACACGTGAAAACGTGCAACCTCTATATGATCAGCTGAATCTACGAAACCCAATGCGTCGAGATACCGCGAGTGTAGAAGGGTATGGTTGGATTTTGATCCGTGTTAGAGCGGATAATCCTGGTGCTTGGGCATTACATTGTCATGTGAGTTGGCATGCTGAAGCTGGGCTTGTCATGCAGTTGCTCACGAATACGGAAGCCCTGCGGAACATGACGCTTGGTAATCGTAAGTTGTGTCGCTCTAAGGGCATTGAGTTGGGTATGGGGCCGGAGGATGAATATTACTATCCTCATGAAGGTGAAGACTAGATGATCACTTAATGGTATAATTGTAAGTTTTTGCCTCAAGGCACTTGCGAGCACGGAGCTTTCCACGTTGAAACCAGAGGCTGCTCGAAATCTACAATTCATGAAGCACACTAAGGAGAGTGACATTGGACGCTATCACGCGGATGAAGGTTGAGGCCGGAACACAAGTGCAGCAAATACAGGCTGCTATCACTGTCCACCTGCCGACACCGATTAGCATTGCTTCCACAGCTGCACCGGAGCGGCGTGCACCAGAACAGCAACATCGTGTCAACCTCGAAACCGCTAGACACAACCACGCACTCGAACAAGCAAGACATCCCGCTTCTAGATTCTCGAGATTGACGGTCGTTCGATTGCGGGACCACTTTTCAAGCAACAACATGGACTCGACGGTTTGATGGAGGCAGGCAAATAGTGGCCACGCTACACCCTTGGTATCGATGGATGCAGGCAGTAGCAGTCGAGAACTCCTGCAAGTCATTCACAGCTTGTTGATTTTAGGCATTGATATCACATTGTCGTCGCTGGTTGTCATTGGAGATCAGAGCGCCGCAAATTCTTCTATTGCATGATTCTGCGTTTGTAGTATACGATCTAGAGACAGGTGGAGATCCCGCTGCCTCGAGGCGAAGGGCCTGACAACAACTGCGCAGCGAGATCCCGCTGTCGGCTGGAGATGGAAGGCTCATTTCTAGGCTAGAGAGATTTACTCGCTCATTAAGATTGAATTGATGATTTGTGGTGGCTAGCTTATCTGGCATGATTGGTCTCTGAGTCGTTGTCGTACTTGAGCCCGCTTTTGTGCTTATCGTCGTTGTTTACGCCAAGAGTATCCAAGGTTGGAAGGTTTATTGGTTGAACAATTGAACGATGGCAAAATATCCGGGTCGTCGTCAAAGTATCTGTAGCCTCCTACTATACACGAATATAACGAAGAGAGAAGAAAAGACATGCGTGCGTAACTACATAGACAGAAACCTTCCCCTGGATCGCTCGGTAGGAATGTCGAATTTAAATATACGCATATTTCTTCTTCCGCATAGCTAAATTCACAAAAATGTCAGTCGAGTTACAGTGATATCGATAGCTCATGCATGCATTCAACTTACATCTCGCGACCAAATCTTCAAGATCATAGATCCCAGCCTTATGCTTTTTATGTTTGCGGCGAGCCGGGATCAACTCGTATGATTCGTCCTCACTGTCTGGCAGGACCAAAATTTCTTTTTGCTTCAAGGGAGGCGACGTGACGGCTTCGATCTCTGCTCGTCTGTCCATTAGGCTATGGATCTCCTTGAGAGATTTTCCGCTCCAGCTTGAGCTGCCGAAATAGTCGACTGTGGATGTAGCGTCGTCTGGTTTGATCTCTTTGATTCGGATTCCTCCGCCTACGTCGCTGGAGGAGCTTGAGGATGTGTCGGATTTGTATTTGAGTTTCAAGGGCTCTTTTGGTGCGGTGATTGGTGCCATTGTGTAAGTTGGGTATGGTTTGGATGAGTGGGGTTTCGATGGTTTGGTTTTTGGCGAGAGCTTGGGGCTTGAGAACTTCTGTGGAAAAGGCCACCATCTTTGATCACGCCAGACGATGCGTCGATTCTTCATGTCGTACGCGTACCAGTCCTTTCTGCGCGAGTCGTAGAACATGACCTCGCCATTTTGGTAGACTCTGTAGGTTGGGTATGAGCGCGAGAAGTTGAGGGCCTGGGGTGCATCTGGTCGATAGTGCTCCCGCTTTAGCTCGTCATAGTAGACTCGGCCAATCTTGAAGTAGACGAAACATGTTGTCTCGGGCTCGTAGCAGAAGTAGTCGTGGTTCACCGGATCATATACGAAAGGCAGAGGTGCGGCGACGGTGTGAGAGGGAAGCGTGAGCGCCGCAGTGGATGAGAGACCAGGGGAGAGTGCTAGATGATGAGCAGATAGAGGGTAAGCAAGCGGTCGCGGGTTGTACTGAATGACCGGCGGCTTCTGGTCCGGCCATTCGTGGTACGCGAATCGAGGAACGACGGCCGCTTGGTCCATGGTCACCGCTGTGGTAAAGTGTCCATCTCATACGTTGATGCTGTACTGCAGATCTGAAGATCTGGGCGATGGCGCAACATATGTATCAGCTGCAGAGACGAACGCATTCCTCACCTTGGACTGGGTGTCTAAATCGGCAGGCTGGTCACAAGGTCATGTTCAGGCCGCCTGCTGCCACACATGTCCGGCTCTCGCGATCCAAAAAGATGGTAGTGACACTTGACAAGCAGGATGTATATCTTACTGTATCCTGGCACCAAGGCTCGCGATAGGTGGATTCGGTATTGCAGCCCAACCCGCAGCAATTGACTTGCAGGTGGCTTGTTCGGCAGCATGGGAATGGAGGCTCTTGATGGTGGTTAGTTCATATGGAGACATGGGATGGTGGTGTAGATGTAGCGCCCACGCGGCAGCTCGTGCGTTGGCACTTGCGAGACATTCTTGCATGTGTGATGTGCCGGAGGTGAAGTCGCGCGAGCGGTCGGGAAGATGAGGAGCCACGATTTATGTCTGCCGGCAATATAAAGGCAAAAGTCGTATGCTTAATACTTTTATAATAAGGAGATCTTAGCTTTAGATCCCTTATTTGCTTAAGGTAGCTTACTATTAAGAATACCTGACACGGGCAAGGAAGATTCAATATGAAATCACGATTCTCCGACCTAAGCATATTCTAAGGTTACGAAAGGGGGATTCTGTATTACACGAAGTATCGAAAAGTACTTGTGCTCTCCTTCGAACTCCTTCTCTCCTCTTATTTGGCAACGCTGTTCTCCTTTGTCTACAGGTCTGGTAGAGGTAGTTATATCCTAGACATCTCGGATAGTTGCATTAAGCAAATTCTTTTCTCATCTGTATTATACGACTCTGCTCCTCCTCAGGCTAGCCAAGAGAAGCTTCTAGGTAGGCAGCGATGCGGGTGAAGCTCTCCTCCCAGAGGGAAAGTCTCGATGCCCGCTCAGTCATCTACACCGTCGCGTTCGTCAGACCTGAGTAAAGCAAATCCCATCCCTATTGAGCTCGAAATGACGAGCTGCTTATGCTTATGTTTTGGCAGCCCTAATAATGATGTATTGTCGATGTACTTGGAATACAAGCCTTCACTACTACAGGTTGGGATCAGGTCGAAACTCAATCCCATTGTGCAGAGAAGTGCTTGTAATCTCTTCTTCTTTCAAGAATGTGAAAGGCTCTTCATATCCGTGTCGTCTTCAATTTGGGATGAGATCCGTGGTTGCAAGTTCTTCAAACTCTCTGACTTGAGCTTCATATGATCAATGAGGTGATTTTTCGAGTTCACTTGTTGTGGCGGTGGGAGCGTGTCATTGCTGTGGTTCGTTACGATGGCAGGACTTGGCATCTGATCTTCCTTGGTGTTCCCAGCACTGTTTGGGACAACTGGCTTGTCGACCTTAACCTGAAATAGAATCTTGGTAAGGAGCTCGATCATGGCCGGTTGATGCTTGAGAATACTCTGAAGTCGAAAAAGCAAGTTCGCAGAGCTGTCCAGGAGGATCATGAATGTGAGCATCTTGCCTTTGATGGGAAACGGCAGATTCATAGTCATTGACGGGATCGCATGGTCGATGTCTTGCTGTAAACTGCCATTTGTCGAAATAGAGCCAACCTGAACCATGTAGAAGTGTGCGACTTGGAGTCTGGTACAAAGTCTGTTGGCAGCATCCTCCAGATCGGCTGTCGGTTTCTGGAATGTGGTTTCATTGCTTGCTCTGACAATATTTCCAGCTCGAGAGAGTTCTTTGACTTCTGCTTGCAGTACCTCTAGTCGTGTTTGGAGTTCTGGATGGCCGAAATACGGTCTGAATCGATCGTAATTGACAGAAGTCCAAAGCTTGCGTTCGTCGTCATTCATTCGCTCCCAGACGAGTTTCGCAGGACCAGACCAGTCTCGTGCGTCGGAGATAGCCTTTTCAATAGCTAAGGTGATGTGTTTGTACTGGAGTCTATCCAGAGGCTTGACAGTCTCCGTGGCCAATTCGGGAACAGACTTCAGCTGAGCTGGTCGTTGATGTTCTTTCTCCAGATCAGGCAGTTGCTCCTGAGTTCCTTGGGACGTGCTGCTTTGAGACTTCAATTGAGATGGTCGTTGATGTTCTTTCTCCAGATCAGGGAGTTTCTCTAGCGCATTCTGGGATGTGCTGCTTCGATCGAAATTCCACAACTGCTTCTCTTCCTGCTGCTCCTGCCTTTCATGCTGGAAGTGGACATCTTCTTGTTTCTCAGGCTTGGCTTTAACCTCGCCGACTCTCTGGTTTTTGGCTATCTTCGCACGAGCATCTGTATTACTGTGCGGCTCCTTGCGCTTTTTAGGCGCTGTTGCTCCATTCTTAGTACCGCTTCCTTCAACTGACTTGACTATAGCGCTGTGCTTTTTGCGAAGCCAAGTTATCACATCTGGTTTCGCGCTTGCGCTCTGAGCATTCAGGGGGCTGTTAGCTGTTTTGATCTTGCTCATAATCTGTTCTTGTTGTTTTGAAAGCTTTGCGTAGTCGGGATTTTCGAGGTTCATCGGCTCGACGGTCTGAGGCTTGAATGGTGTTTTCAGGTCGTCCCAGTTTCCGTCTAAGACTGCCTTGACGTTGTGCTCGATTCTTTTGCGCATGTTATTGCGCTGCACTGTAGCCTTCCGTTCTGGCGTACCATCATATTTGCCCTGCCGATTTGCCATTGTGAGTCGAGTGGAGCCGCTGGTAGAACGAGACGCGCAACCGTCGATGGCTGCGGCGATACAAGGGAGAATATCCTTATCTTTGGAAGAAGAGGTGATCAATCTTGTATGGTGCGGATATGTACAGGTGACAGTTGAAGGCGGCGCAGCTGTCCAAGTGACGCGTCATGTGACTCAGTGAGAGACCCTGAATGAAGTGAAGGGCACGATGAGCTTGTGAAGACGTCGCAGTTGAGCCGTCTGTGACTACTTTGTGAGCGGCATGGCTTCCGTGGAGCAGGCACGAGACCTCGAAGATCCCGTGAGATTGATGGCCTTGTCGAGATACGATGGTATGATCAGGTATGAATGAAAAGGACCGCTAGATTCTAGCGTAATCATCTTACGGAAGCACGACGGTGTCCCGACTGTGAACTCCTTCAGTCCAACGCCACGTCAACTGTATCTATAAGATGTTAGCCAATGCATGTTTTTCTCACCTTACAACTTATCCATGGTGTAAGATCTAGGCTTGTGCAGTGTCTTCATGTATGATGTGAGGCTCGAAATGTAAGAAATCGCCAGAGGCATGATAATTTAGTCTTTACTATCAGTCCGATTGGTAAGATTCGGCTCTATGACCGGCTCTGTTCACTACCGCCAAGCTCCAGATGTAAGATTCCAGTCAGTGCATCGACTTTCGACAACGTAAAGCATCTTGCTGGTAAGATTCCAGTCAGTGCATCGACTTTCGACAACGTAAAGCATCTTGCTGGTAAGATTCTAGTCAATGCATCGGCTTCCCTCGGTATGGAGCATCTTGCTAGTAAGATACCTGTCAATGCATCGACTTTCAACAATGTAAGGCACGTTGCTGATAAGATTCCAGTCAATGCGTGGACTTCTTACGGTGTGGAGGATCTCGCTGATAAGATTCCATTCAATGCGTCGACTTCTCACGGTGTGGAGGATCTTGCTGGTAAGATTCCAGTCAACGCATCGCTTGAGAAATCATCCCTGATTCTCTGCCTGGAGTACCATAGCAGGAACCTGCGCCAAACCGTCTTCGACATGCTGGTCATGCCCATTTCGAGCGTGGTCGAGCAATTCTTCGAAGAAGAATTTGAGTGGCTCGTTCGTCTCAGCCAAGTTGCCGATATGATCTCTGGCTGAGATTACCTTGGCCACCAGGATATCGCCATCCTCAAACTCTCTGTCCTCAGCGTTTTCCTCAACGGTTTCCTCATCGTTTCCCTCATCGTTTCCCTCGTTTTCCACGACATCTTCTTCGTCGTCGTCACTGCCAGATCCGACGACTAGGTCTCCCTCAATCTCAATCTCATCGAACTCTTCATCACTGTCGAAGTCGGTATTTGTAGTAGTGATGGGCTTGACTTTTGGCTTCTCGAGGTCTGGATTTGCGATTTCTTTAGGGATCTGCACCAACTTCCACTCTTCGATGATATGCGCGATGTGATCTTCAGCCCAGTTGTGTACACCGTAGTTCTCGAACGTAGTTTCCATCCGCATGTTTGCGTTGGCCTCGTCAAGGTCTTGAGGGTACTTCACAGGATCCGGCTTGACGTAGCCGCGCATTTGTTGGCCATGGATGTCATGAGCAACGACCACTCGGCGGGCATGACGGATATTGAACACCCAATCGAGGTCAGCAAAGCCACGGACACGACGTATCCACAGGAGGATGCAGGTCACTAAATTTCAATCAGCAGGCGTTATGGTTTCAAAAGGCGAAACTAACTTACGAAAGATGGTTTCTGTCGTGTCGATGCAAATCCAGCAACCATTGCACCAGATCCACATTCGGAGGAGGCGATGTGCAAAAAAGCACCAACACATCCACCAGCACCAGCCTTCAGGGACAGCTTCCGGGGGACCCGGGAAAGGACAGTCATCGACGGTTCCGTAAGTCACAGAACACCCAGATCGCTTGCTCTCAGCCTCGATCATATCATCGAGAAAAGATTTCATGCGTTGAAAGTCGGCAACATCTTTTCCAGGTCGCCACTTCTTGCGAGGCGCGCTGAGAAGTTGTGGCATGATTTGAGCAGAGCGCTTCGAGCTATGCTTCTTTTCGAAGAAGTGTCCAGACTTGCGCTCGAAGTCGCGGATCTTTGTCTCTTCATAGGTGAGCTTTTGTTTAAAGCGCCTAGCCTGGGTGTAATCTTCCTTAAGGTTAATCTCAAAGATATCCTTCTCCTTTGAGCACAGTTCTTGAAATTGTTCGCGTAATTTTTCAATGCTGGCTTTGTCGGTAGTCTCCTTGAGACGGGCTTTGATCCGAGACATGTCGGCGAGGAGCTGGACCCAGACAGGGAGATGCACATGTTTGGCCAGATTCAACCAAAGGGCGGTGAATGCCATGTTGCCCGGCCAATGACACCAAACTGTACCATCCTCAGTACTAACACAGGGAAAGATGGCGTCAGGAGAGAGAGTTTTGTAAGCGAGATCCTGTTTGCTGCGCGTCTGACCGGGAATGTAGTAGTCTGATGCAGTAGAGAAATCGTGAGAAAGCCCTTTAATGCTGGACAAGATTTCTTCGGTAATCTTCCCAGCGTCTCCATGACCATGACGCCTGACTTCCTTGCGTACATGTCGAAGCACCGCCTCACGAACAGTAGTCTTGCGTGAGCAATTCTTGCATTGTTGCAGTTGTCTCAGAGCGTTCAGCTGAAACTCCGCACCAGGAGCATACGAGCCACACTGCTCGCATCGATGCTGGCATATGCTGCGATCTACATGAGTACAGACCGTACGGAAGCGCTCGCCCGTTCTGATGCTTTCGGCCACCTGATCGGCTAGTACGGCAGTCGAGAGCATTGCTGCCCGAAGACCAGCACCGGAGAGCCATTTCGTTTCCAAATGCTCCAGGATTGGAGCAAGTACTGCCCAATCTCTGGACGGCACCTTGACCGCGTACTTTGTCTGATTATGCGCTGTAGATGGAAGGCCGAGCGCATCTAAAATAGGGACGGTGAAGCGGATGTAGGTGTTCCTCTCCATGGCTGCAAGGCTGTACAGTGGGCTACCGTTGTATGGACCCTTTGTGCGAGAATTGCGAGAAACATGTCGTCCCAGATACCTGGAAATCTGGCCGTCTAGCCAGCCGCCAAAGGCGCCAGCATTCTCGAACGTCGAGCGGTTAACGATGGCGCCAATACGAGCGATGAATGCCAAGGCTCTTTTGTGCCGGCGAGTGTCCTCGCTGCTCAGGCCTTTCGGGAGTGTGGGTGCAGCTGTTGGATTTTTCGGCGAGTCCCAAAAAAAATTGGGCGGCATTGGGATTTCCGGCTTGCTCAGGTCGATGTCCGTAAGCAAGATTGACAACCTCCACTCCGAGGCGTCTTCTGAACCCCAGTACAGGATTTTCTGGTTTACCAGATGCCAGCCTATAATTTTGTCTGTTCTTCCAAGCTTCTTCCCTGTTTCCACATGTTCCTTCGTCCACATTGGCATGCTTGATGAAGGTAAGCGAGACGCAATGTTGGGCACAACATGATGACGCGCCATCTCTGCCATCCGAATCGTCATGTCAACTCTGGGCTTACCACCTGGCCAGCGCTCTACCAACCTCGTCACTAGATCTGCAATCTGGTCCGCTTGCTGGGCAGTTATGTCCCAGCCATCAGGGCCCCGAGGACTGAGAGGTATCTGATGCACCTTGTGCTGCCAAAAATGAGTCTGTTGCTTATTCTGGCACTGAGCTGCAGGTGCTATCAGAACGTCCATCATTGTTGAGCGGAACCATGCATAGTCATGATGGGCAGGACCAGCCAAAATGGAATCGATGGTGTTGGGCAGCATGGTGTGCGGAGCAGCGGCCAGCTTGCTGAAGTCCAGCATCGCCGTGGCCTTCTCGAACTGGTGATATTGAGTAGTCACCGCATTGGCCTCAACTTCGGACGGGAGGAGTGCCTCAAGCAGACGGTCACGTTTCTCGAGATCTTTCAGACCAGAGGCAACGAGAGCTTTTGTGATATGCTTTTGTGCGCCGGATGATATTCTTGCTTTCTTAAGCGAATCGTAAGCTCTCCGGAAGACTTGATTCTTCGTCTTCTTAGGCTGCTGTTGCTTTTCTTCGGATTGTGCATTTGCTTTTGATTTGGGATCTTCCTGCAAGTCTGGCTGCGCCTCGATAGGTCCTTTGTTATCTTGCTCTGTGTCGACTCTGCTCAGTATGCTAATACTGCCTTCCAGATCGCTCGCTGTCTGCAAGAGTCGTGGTACGTCCTTAAGGCCTTCAAGTCTTCTGCTTCGACGGAGCTTACGCGAGCCTTGTTCTTGTTGTGTCTCTGCTACTGCTCGCTTACTCGATAGAGGCTTGGTGTCGGGCGAGGCGCTTGTGGCGTGAGCAGCCTTTGGGACAGCTCCTTTCTTCTTCTTGGAACCCATGTTTTAGATGGACGTCGGCGGTAGAGTCGTATTGAATCGTATCGTATCGTGTCGTATTTTCTGCTTCGAATTCTTTCTGTGCGTCGCGTCGCGTGCGTGTTTTCAAAACAAGCAGGTGTTTGCTGTGCGTGTTTTCAAACTTGGCTTGGCGTTGAAATGAGCTCGTGTTTCCGCTTTCCGCTTCTCACTTTCTGCCCTCACCTCAGCAACCGCCAAACAACATCAATGTCGAACACCGACCCGCGGGCAAATCAGCACGCTTTTTACGACCAGCAGTATGATGCGCTCGTTGACGAGTTCGGCTCAGAGCTGGACGCCGATGGTTGGGAGCGCTTCGCTGGTCGGCTCGATATCGCCTTGGCAAATGCTTTCCTGCCGCGCTGGCACCGCGCCGAGTTCGAAGCCATGAGAGCCTGGTACTGCAGCCAAGACGAAGAGGTGGCAGCACACGTCAAGCGCGCCAAAGATGCTGTCGAGGATATGCGCCTCGTACTCGATGCTGAAGACCAGCCTGAAAGCGTCATCGACGAGCGCCTGAAGCCGCTGCGAGATATGATTGCTGCTGTCGAGGAAGCCATGATGCAGTCCGGCGAGGACGAGGGCGAGGGTGGTGAGGTGCCAGAATCTGATGAACCCATTCAAGCGTAAGTGATGGATGCATGCTAGCAATCTCACCGTGAGCCAAACTGACCATGGAGTAGCACCTCCCAAGAAGCACCTGCTCCAACCGTCACCAACCCCACACCCAAGATCAAACGCAGGCGAACACGCGAAGTAACGCCTACCAACCAAGACCCTCAGGAAGAAGATGGTGATGGCCCAGCTCGCGAGAAGAAGCCTCGTCGCAGCAAGCGTATCAAGTCGACCACGACCGAGCCTACACCATCAAAGAACAGGTGACCATGTCACTGAATCCAGAGTCGTGAGCCACCGTTCATGCTGAATGACTGTCGAATTCATATGTCGAATTCACAATCGAGTTCCAAATGCAACATGTCCCTGCTTCTCAACTCTCAAATCTTATCCCTGCTCTCAAAATGTGCTTGTTTTGTGTCTCGCAGCGCCCATACACGATAGCCCGTCTCGAAATGTTCGACATTCTCATCTTGCTGTCGCCAAATCTTACAGCCTGCTTCCAAATGCAAATTGTTCGTTCTCTCTGCCTTCCACATCTTATAGTACTAGTCTCGAATGCATATTCTTCTTTCTCTATGCCTTTCAAATCTTACAGCCTGCTTCCAAATGCAAATTGTTCTTTCTCTCTGCCTTCCACATCTTACAGTCTAGTCTCGAATGCACATTCATCTTTCCCTATGCCCTCCAAATCTTACAGACTGCTTCCAAATGAAAATTGTTCTCTCTTTCTGCCTTCTAGATCTTACAGTCTAGTCTTGCATGCAAATCCTTTGCTTTCTGTGCCCTCCAGATCTTACAGCCAAGCTTCAGATGCAAGTTCTTCTTTTTCTACGCTATCGAGATCTTGCCATCCAGTGTCAAATGTGATCCCTTGATAAGTGAGAATCTACGAGTCTTGCAGATTATTTCCTGGATAGGGCTTCTTCTCCCTTTTGCGAAATCGCCTTCAATCGTATCCAGTGGAAATCTTGCAATGTTGGTCCGTATAGAATATCTTTTGGTCCTAGCAAACGTGCTTATTCCCTGCAAGAGAATGTTTCGAGATTCATGCGTTGTTATAAATATCTGGCTTCAGTAGTCGTCCACTTCGGCCGCAATTGTAAATTGCTTGTGCTCGCTCGGATATATTCCACTTCGATTTGGATCCATATCCTCTGCTACCGTGCTACATACTATCGAGCTCTTACTTAGCCTTCATACTAGACGGTCTCCCGATTGCACCCATTCTTCAGTACTTCTGTTCTTTGCTAGCTATTGTCCTTATACTCTTCGTGCTCTTTGCTAATCTTGCTATTCTCTGACTTCTTGCGCTCCGTTGCACTTCTCCTTATGCTCGTGTTGCGCTCCTGATCGTTGTAAACCTGTTGCAGAGTAACGCTCATGAGACGCGTCGTTGTCGCACTCCCTAGGATAGAAAGCCCTGGGAGGATTGAGAAAGATCTGGGGCTTCGAGCTTGACCTCTCCCGGAGTCTGAGTTCGCATGCACGCACTCCGCCGGCGAGTGTGTCTTTTATTTCTTCTCGACATAGATAAGATACAGGGTGAAGAGGTTCAAGATTGTGAATTTGTAATAGAGACATAAATGGCCTTGGCGCGTGAGAAAGTGTGAGGTACATATAAAGCAGACTGAGGGTCAGTGCTATTATGCATGTTAGAAAGGTTTGAACTCCGGGGTCCGGCAATTTTCTAGAAGCCGGGTCCGGAGAACTCTATACTTTGATTAGTATAAACGCGTCTCTATTAGCACGCCCGTAGAAACCTTATAAATATAGCACCTATATAGTAATAATTAGAGTTAGTAGACTAGTATTTCTAGAAGCTTTTAAATAGCTAATTTAATATATTATAGCTATATTAAACTATATTTTAAAGCTCTAAGTATAGATTATAATTAACGCTCTTTCTATAGAGATAATAATAGTCTCTACTATTATAAAATACTATAAAGTTATATATAATATTATTATAAAATAAAAAAGTAGTATTATAAAATAGATAAATTACTAGTATCGAGTACTAAAGAGTTAGCCTAGGCGTATATCCGAGTACTCGTAGGCTACGTAACTAAGATTACGTAATCGCCGAGCCTCGGCGCTTAGAGTATACTTCTAAAATATAATTAGCTATAAAGCTTTCTTTATAGCTATAGCTTATATATAGCTCTATAGTTATAATCTAGAGCTATATAACTATATATATAACTATATAACTATACGACTATATAACTATATATATAACTATATAAAGCTAATTATATAATTAAGATTTAGTATATAGTACTATAGTTATATAGTTATATATAATTAGCTCTATATTATTAGCTAGTATCTTAGCTTATTTTATCTAGAGTACTAACTTTAAACTCTTATATATAGATAGCTTTTACTATACTCTTAATAGATTATTAACTTTTTTAAAATAAGCTAAGTATTTTATTTTTTAATAAGAAGTCTTTATATTTAGAGCCTTTCGGCTTATAAATATACTTTAGTAATATATAAAAAGTTTATAAAAATATAAAAAAAGCTATATTTATTATACTTTTATAGCTAAAAAAAGAACCTTTTACTTTTATATATAATTTCTACTTTCTAAAGTTCGATTAATATCTAAATTATAATAAACTAACGACTATAAAGGATACTAAATATAGCTATCTATTTATAAATAGATTATATTATCTATAGAAGCTTTTTTATTTATCTACTATATATTAGATTTAATAAGATTCTATTTATTAATATAGTTATATATATAGTTATATAGTTATATAGTTATATAGCTAGAAACTAGATTATATAGAAATAAGAAGAAACTTTAGCTAACTAATTAATAAGATTCTTTTAAGTACTAATTAAAATAGAGTTTTTATATAGCTAATTAGATTATACCTAGTTTTCTAAGTTTTAAAAATAGATTCTTATTCTACTTTTTTAGTATCTTATAAGTACTTAGATAATTATATACTTTTATAAAAAGATTCTAGAAAGTATATAAAAAAATAAATACTACTAAAGCTTAATACTTTAGATACTAAGCCTACTAGTATTACTAGTATATTATTCTATAATAGTACTTTTTTTTATAATAAAGAGCTTTTATAATAACTTAATAATATATAATAGATCTATATTATAACTATATCTATAAGCTTATATATTAATCTAAAATTCTAGTAATATAATCTAAGTATAATTTACTATCTAAATATATATTAAGCTTACTAGTAGTATTAAGCTCTAATAGTAGATATATATAATTATAAAAGAGCTAGATATATCTTAACTACTTAGTAGTAAGTTTCTTTAGAGTTAGAAATAGTAGTTAGTATCTATTCTAACTTAGTTTATAGTAGAAGAGTATAGCTTTTATATATTATAATTAGTCTATACTACTTTAGAAACAAAAGTAACTTCTTTATAGTAGTAGGCTTTAGCCTATATAGATATTATTAATAGTATTTATCTGAAGCTCACTAACTACTCGACAGCATTGCAGCTCATGCCACTGCTGCCCATCTGCTGCCTGCCAGCCACGGTCATGCCATAGCCAACCCAACGACGCCGCCGATAATACTCGATCTCACGTATCACGCGACTGTGCAATAAGAAACACCGACATTGCGTGAGAACAGGCGCCATTCAAGATGGGCGTCTGGGGAGCCGCGCAGACGCCGGAAGGCAGAACTTACTATTTTCACAAGCAGACCAAGCAAACCACTTGGACCAAGCCTGACGACTACGACGACTCGGAGCCACCTGCGACTCCGGTTGCTACGGGTGGTGCTGCGGACTGGGCTGAAGCGAAAGCCAACGATGGACGATCGTACTACTATAACAAGGTCACGAAGGTGACAACTTGGGAACGGCCCGCAGTGCTGGATCAGGCGCATCAGCAACAGCAGCAAAATGGCCGACCAGACTTTGTAGCTGGTGGAGGTGGACCCGGCTTTGGAGGCGATAGGGAGTTTGGCGGCCGCGATCGTGACAGGAGAGATGACCGTAGCCATGGACTGCCACAGAAGCCATCGTTTGATGGTCCTCGCGGTGATCGCGGTGAGCGAAGTGGTGGTGGTGGCGGTATGCCTTGGGAATCGAGGCAGGAGAGCATGGGTTTCCGTGGCCCAATGCCAGTCAAGACCGATGAGCCCGAGTACGGAACCCAAGAAGCTGCCGAGGAAGCCTTTTTCAAGCTTCTCAAGCGCAACGGCGTCAGTCCTGACACTGAGTGGCACGATGCCCTACGGCTTGTAATACGCGACCGCGAGTATCGCGCCATCAAAGACCCCAAGGACCGCAAGATCGCATTTGAGAAGTATCAGGCTGAAGTCAGAGCTCAAGAAAAGGAGAAGGAGAAGGAGCGCAAATCTCGAGTTCGCGAGGAGTTCCGTCGTATGCTCTCTACACATGATGAGATTGATCATTACACCCGTTGGAAGACCGCCAGGCCAGTGATTGAGCGCGAAGCTGTGTTTAAGAACGCGGGTGACGAAGACGAGCGTCGCCGTATCTTCGATGAGTACATATTGGAGCTGAAAAAGAGACATGCGGAGGAAGAGACGACACGACGCAAGATCGCTATGCAGGAACTCGACAACATGCTGAAGGTTCTGATTATTGATCCGGACACCCGTTGGGCTGACGCGGAAGAGAAGATTCTGAACAATGAGCGTTTCGTCTCTGACGACACGTTCAAGGATTTGCCCACAGTCGATGTCTTTCTGGCTTACGAAAACCACATGAAGGCTCTAGAACGTGTGGCCAACGACGCTATCCAGACGGAGAAGAGAACAAAGTTCCGCCGCCACCGCCAAGCTCGCGATAATTACAAGCAGCTTTTGCAGGAGAAGATCAGGGAGGGCAAACTTAAGGCCGGAAGCAAGTGGCAGAATGTCTTTCCTCATATCAAGGACGACGAACGCTTCCTTGCATACCTTGGCATACCAGGCAGCGATGCCATAGAGATCTTCTGGGATACTGTCGAAGATGAGGAGCGTAAGCTGCGTTCCAAGCGTAACACCGCACTGGATGTGCTCGAAGAGAGACGATGGGAGATGACACTGGACACGTCCATTCCAGAGTTCCTTGAAGTTATGCATTCCCACCCAGATACCGCGAAGTTCTCAGACGACGACCTGCACCTCATCTATGATCGCTTGATGGAGAAGATCAAACGTCGAGCGGACGACGATAAGATTGAGGCTGAGCGCCACCAAAAGGTCGCTGTCGACAATCTTCGATCTGCAATGAAGAAGCTCAACCCGCCTGTAGCTGTTTCTGACAGTTATGAAGCCATCGCATCGCGCTTGGCTGGCTCTCGGGACTTCGAGACAGCCGACGAGGAAGTCAGACATCGGGCTTACGATAAGTTCATGACTCGGCTCAGAGAACGTGAGGAACACGAACGCGACAGACGCCGCGATCGTAGCAGAGATCGACGCCGCGATGATCGAGAGCGCGACAGAGGAGACCGAGAACGTCGTCATCGCACGCGAACACCAGAAGTCGACGCATACGAAGCTGACAGACGCAAGGCACAAGCGGACCGTGAGAGACAGTATAGGAAGGCCTCATTCGGTTTGACCCCACCACCACGCGACCGCCGAGATGTCGACCGATACGATGACCGCCGTGATGACCGCCGTCGACCAGATCCTCGCGACATCTATGACCGGGAGCGCCGCGAGCGAGAGTTGGAGCGTGAGCGTACGTATATGAGCCGTGCTGATCCTCGCGATAAGGGTAGGACGCTCGATTATGGTGATGAAGATGCTGTTGGTAGTCGACCTCCTTCTGTTCGGAAGAGACGCGAGTCTGATGCTAGTATTGCTAGCAGACGCGAGAGCAAGGTGAGCAAAGTCCATGTAGCATATTACTTCAGTGCCACTGACAATCGGTCGCAGCGTCCACGCCGCACTCACTCACCAGAGCCAAGCCTTCTCAAGGAAGAGCCTCCGGAGTTGCAAAGCGGTTCTGAAGAAGGCGAAATCGAGGAGGTTTAAGGAGGCGCAAGCCATCCACGATTATTGTACGTATAGTCGAAGAAAGAAACTGTGTCTGAGTAGATGGGAAATTATGGTCATGGGTTGGATGCATGGGTTGGTACGTATCGCAGACACGGGCAGCTGGTGCGTCTTGACACATCTCGAAGCGCAGTCGTACTAAAGATCTGCATCTGCATACCGGAAAGCGCGAAGACCTCGGATAGTCGATATCACTTTCGACAGAGAGAAGCCGGGAGCAGCGGAAAGATGAGCGGAAAGTGGGTTTCGTACGTTCCTCTACCCAGCACTTCGTGTCAACCATAGGTATTTAACAATTTGCCAGCGTGAAGCGAACTTGGCAAAGAAAACTGTACTTGATTCGGTACGTAAAGTGAACAAAAGGAGCATGCGCTAATCAAGAGAACTGAAGCTGGCTTCTTCTAACGAGTGTCTTCGATATCTGGTACGTAAATGTCCCGGAGGCAGCACTTCATGACACTTCGACTACTGTAGACCTCTGAGTATGGACTGAGCATGAGCGGAAAGTGGTTTCGTACGTCATCTACCCAGCACTTCGTGTTGCTCATAGCGAACTTAACAACTTGACAGCGTGATGCGAAGTTCAAAAGTTTGTGTCGATTCGGTACGTAATGAAATCAAAGAGAGCATGGGCTAATCAAGAGAAACCGGAGTCGAATTCCAATGAGTGTCTTTGAATTTTGGTACGTAAATGTCTCCCGCAGGCAGCACTAATCACAGCTGTGCTATACTTGTCATTCTGTCCTTTTTTCCTCCTCTCGTGCAGCACAAGCTGTCGGTAAGCAGTTGCGCTTGCACAGTACCATTCGTTCTGGCCTAGGGGCCGTTACACTTGTCATGCATCTCTGAAGAGATCATGACCAAGCGGATAATACTCATCACTCATTCACATCGTGACGTGGTCTCACTGACCACTCGGCCTCGGCATTGAGCCGGACCGTGGGACATGAAGGTGAAGGAACACTGGGTCGTATAACCATCTCTTCATCATCTTCGTCCTCGCCAGCGGCGTCCTGCTCGAGTGCCTCATCGGCGCCGCTTTTGATGGATCGTCGACGCTTTGTGCCGACTTTCGAGCCCTTCTTGCAGCTCACAGCAATTTTCATCCTAATGACAACCTTCACGACATCTTTCAGGAATCGTCTTCCAAGAAGAAGTAGTTGCCGTTGCTCTTCTGCTCAGCATCGAGTTGGGAGTCGGCTTTGTTGATTCTTGGACGGTAGGTGTTGGGGTCACGACGGAAAGTGACGTCCAAGTTCTTCAAGAAAGTGTTGCATCCAGTCAATAAGCTTTGAGGCTTATTGGCACGAGCCTTTACGGATGGTTCACCGTCGAAGACAATGACTCTGTCTGCGAGGTAGGTAGCCATGATGAAATCGTGCTCGACGACGAAAGCGGTCTTCTTTGAGTGCATGATGAAGCGCTTAATGACGCGAGCGGCGACGATACGCTGTTCGGAATCCAAGTAGGCAGACGGCTCGTCGATGAGGTAAATGTCGGCGGGCAGTCCGAGAGCGAGTACGATGGCGACACGTTGCAATTCACCTCCGGACAAGTTTTGGACTTCTTGGTCGATGAAGTCGTCCATCTTGAGTGGCTTGTAGACATCGGTCTGGAACTGTGGACTCAAGAAGGCGGCCTTGATCTTCTTGAAGAACAGTTGACGAACAGTGCCAGTGAACTTTGGCGTGATCTTCTGCGGCTTCATAGAGATGTTCATCGGAGGAATCTTCTTGCCGTCGTCTGGTTGAGTCGCACCAGCAAGCATCTTACAGAAAGTAGTCTTTCCTGTTCCGTTCTCACCCATCATGACAACGATTTCAGAGTCGGTGAACGCACCAGCCTCGACAGTCAAGTGGAAGCCTCCCTGAGTCCTGGTCATCTTTGGATAGCCGTAGTCGCGCGACTTGTCCACCATGAATTCGTCGGCGGACTCTCCAACTTTGAAGGTGAGCGATTCTTCGCGGAAACGCAAGTTCTCAGTAGGAATGTTGCCATCCAGGAAAATATTGATGCCTTCACGCACAGAGAAGGGTGCGGTGACAACACCGTAAACGGCTGGCTTTCCGTAGAGACAGCAAATGTAGTCAGAAAGATAATCCAGGATAGACAAATCGTGCTCGACGACAATGACATACTTGTCTGGGCGAAGCAAGCTTCGAATGATGCGACCAGCTGCGAGACGTTGCTTAACATCCAAAAAGGAAGACGGCTCGTCAAACATGTAGACATCGGCGTCCTGCACGCAGACCATGGCGATGGCAAAACGCTGCAACTCACCACCGGAGAGGAGATCAATGTCTCGATCCCACACGGGCCTGAGTTCCAATGCATCGCAGATCTCATCGAGCCTCTCCTTCTCCACTTGGGAACGCTCAGTAACGAGGGCACCCACGGCACGGTTCTTGCCCTTAACTGCCTTCGGGATTTGATCGACGTACTGTGGTTTTGTCACAGCTTTGAGGTTGTCTTCCAAGATCTTTGTGAAGTAGTTCTGCAGCTCAGAACCTCTGAAGTACTTCAGAATCTCCTCCCAGTCTGGTGGGTTGTCATATCTTCCAAGATTCGGCTTCAGCTTGCCTGCAAGAATCTTCAATGCTGTACTCTTTCCGATACCGTTTGTTCCCACCAGACCGAGCACCTGGTTCGGTCGTGGCATGGGCAGTCTGTGCAGCTTGAAACTGTTGGCGCTGTAACGGTGAGTGACTTGGGTCTCGAGGTTGGTGGGCAAGTTGATGATATTGATGGCGTCGAAAGGGCATTTCTTTGGGCAGATACCACACCCTATGCACAGGCGCTCAGAAATGAAGGCGATCTTGCTGGTGGGGTCGACTTCTATGCACAGCTTGCCAGTGCGCACCACGGGGCAGGACTTCTTGCATTCCTGCCGACATTTCTTGGGCTTGCACTTGTCCGAGTTGACGATGGCGATACTGTGAGTCTCAGTCAGACATTGAACGGCATGTCGTGCGTATCGTGGACGCAGAAACTGACCGAGTGAGCTTGTCCGACATGTTGGCGGGCCTGGTCGAATTTCTTCGGTTGTGGGCTCAGCGAACAATACGAAAGAAGTCAAAGTGCGGGCTCGCCAGTCGCCGCTGGAAAGAAAGGTTGTCGTGGCAGGCGGCGGTCAGCAGCTGTGTGGTGCAGGAGTCACAAGAATTTTTGGAGGCGGTGATGTTTGTGTCAGAGCATTCAAGTGAAGATGATTGGGTAGTGGGCCAGTGTAGACGAGGGGTCCGAAGTGGGAAGTGTGGGAATGAAAGTGCAGGTGGCCTTTTGCAGTGCAGGTGAGCATGAACGCAGCCAACGCAGCCGAATGTGACTTCACTTGACAATACTGAGGCCGATACTGCACTCACAGACCATTTCAATACTCACTCTGGAAGATGTAAAATGTAAAATGTATGCATGAGACCATTGCATGTGATTCTATAAACAATTGATTGATGTATTGATGGACGATGGATGAATGATTTGGCGGGTCGCCTGCCCTGCCGCTTCCCGGCCGTCGGGCCTGAATGTATGCCTGGCCCGATCCTTGTCTTGGCCCTTCATCGATGGTGCACGCTCAGTGCTCCCAGCTCAGGCTCTCGACTTCGCTTCAAGACACACACCCACCACCCACCAACCCCAACTCCATCTTGTTGCCGCCGAGGCCAGTGCAATCATGGCCTGTAAGTAAACACCTCCCGTGTTCCTTTGCTTGTCTCTGCTCCCGAACCGACTGCCATCGACCCGAGCGGCCTCCCAAGTCAGCCATCACATGCGCCTCGATATCGACATATCCCATCGCCAGACCTCCTCAAATCGACCCGGAGCACCGTGAGAAGGTCGTTCTAGTCATTTCAGACCCGCCGATTCGCGTCGTGGTGGTTTTGCACCGCCGGAGCTCGTCTTTCACGCTCCAGAGCCGCCCTCCGTTAACCCATCGCGAGCCAACATTCTTCGGTCGGACTTCTCTGCAGAGGCATTGATACTGGAACCACTACGTTTAGAGCGGGGATCTCGGTCGCGTAGTGTCACTGGAGCCTCCTGCAAAGTTTGAGCCCTTGGCGACTGCTCAAGCCTGAGATATCGTGCTGACCTGTGATATTCCCAGCGGGGCCTTTATTAGTCGCTACCCACTCGCACGCCTCCAACGATATGTCCATGACCAATGGCCACTCGTCAGAGGTCGATGGCGATCTCCTCAAGCCATCGCCGCAGCCTCAACGGAGCGAGAGCGAACTCTCCGACATGAACGACCTTCCCACTACTGCCCTATCATCAACCACCGCTCCGCAAGACGAGGCCTTGTCAGAAGACGATGCCATCCACGACATGGCGACTTCCGAACTCGATGAGGATGAAGATGCTCCCGGCGAAGAGGATGCAGACTTTGACATGGAAAGCCCTCCGCCAGCGCCTGCCGAGGCTATGGACCACGACAGATCATCGTCCGAGTCACATTCCAGGCCCGGCAAGCGGAAAGCAGACATGGACGATGAAGAGATCTACATGAAGGAGAATCCCGAGCTGTATGGCTTGCGGCGTAGTGTACGTGCAGAAAAGTCTGCAAAGTCCTTTCCGTTGCTAACACCTTACTGCCAGGGTCGTGCCAGACCATCTAGAAGAGTGGTATGTGCACATGCTGCCTTCGTGTTCCCGATACATGCTCATTTGGTGTGCAGGTTGATAGCTCCGAAGAAGACGACGATGACGACGACGATGCTGTCAACACCGGCAGACGGCGGAAACGTCAAAAGCTCGTGGGAGGCAGGCCGGGTATGTCATCTCTCCTCGAGCCACACCTCTACTGTCGATAGCCCGCTGACATGTGCGTCTAGCTTCCATCCGTGGCGATAGAGAGTCGTCCCGCCAGGCAACATCTGACGCATCCGCATCGGAAGAGGATGACACCTACGGCGGCCAACGTGGCCGAACATTCGCGAAGAAGCACCGACAGAAGATGCAGGCCATAGCATCAGGTTCTGGCACTCCCCAGTTGAGCGAGGTCCGATTCTCCTCGCGGCGCGCGGCCAAGGTAACCACGTATAACGAGGACGAGAACTTCGACTTCAGCGAGGAAGATACCGAGAACACTACGCCGAATTACTACTACGCTGAAGAAGACACTCGTCCCGCCATCGACCAGGTGCTGAACCACCGCTTGATGGACGGAGTTGGTACGTACTCGTATACGCTCTTCCAAATGCAACAAATACACTGACACAGTTCACCAGAGTCACAAGCTCCCGACAAGCACGAGTACGAATTCCAGGTATGAAGGCCTTCTAGCAGAATAGTCTGTTCTTCTCGCTAACAGCACTCGCAGATCAAATGGCAAGGTCAAGCACATTACCACGCAACGTGGCATAAATGGGCAGATCTCACAACGTCCAAAGGGTTTCGCCGGCTCGAGAACTACTTCCGCAAGATCGTCAAGGTCGATCAACAGGTCGCCAACGATGCCAACGTCCCTCCCGAAGACAAAGAACGATGGAACCTCGACCGAGAAGCTTATCTCGACTCGCTCGTCGACTACAAGCAAGTCGAGCGTGTCATCGGTGCAAGAGACGGCGAAGAAGGAACTGAGTACTTTGTAAAATGGAAAGCTCTCTTCTACGATTCATGCACTTGGGAGAGAGGTGAGCTGGTCAGTGAAATTGCACAGGGACAGATTGATCGCTACCTCGATCGCTCGTCGAAGCTCCCTGTGTCGGACAAGACTGAGCAGAGTCTCAACACACGGTCCAAATACATCCCATTCAGGACTCAGCCTTCATACATCAAGGGTGGAGAATTGCGGGAGTTCCAGATTCACGGTCTGAACTTCCTGGCACATCACTGGTGCAGAGGCAACAATGTCATCCTCGCAGATGAGATGGGTCTCGGCAAGACTGTGCAGACTGTCTCCTTTATGAACTGGCTTCGAAACGACCGGAGACAGCAGGGACCCTTCATTGTTGTGGTTCCGCTTTCTACTATGCCGGCATGGGCCGACACCTTCGACAACTGGACGCCCGACATCAACTACGTGGTCTACAATGGCAACGAAGCTGCTCGCAAGATCATCCGAGAATATGAACTGCTCGTCGATGGCAATCCAAAGAAGGTCAAGTTCAATGTGCTTCTAACGACCTACGAGTACATTCTAGCGGACTCCACATTTCTTTCACAGCTCAAGTGGCAGTTCATGGCTGTCGACGAAGCACATCGGCTGAAAAATCGAGAGTCACAGCTGTATGCAAAGCTGATGGACTTCGGAGCACCTAGTAGATTGCTCATTACTGGTACTCCCATGCAAAACACCCTAAGCGAGCTCTCTGCGCTCATGGACTTCTTGATGCCAGGAAAGATTCACGTGGACGAGAACATCGACCTTACCTCGGAACACGCCAGCAAGATGCTTGCAGAGCTCACAGATGCCATCTCACCATACATGATCCGCCGCACTAAGGCAAAGGTCGAAAATGATCTGCCACCAAAGACCGAGAAGATCATTCGTGTTGAACTGGCCGATGTTCAGTTGGAATACTACAAGAACATTCTTACTCGAAATTATGCTGCACTCAACGCTGGTAACAAGGCCCAGAAGACATCCTTGCTGAACATCATGATGGAGTTGAAGAAAGCGTCAAATCATCCATTCATGTTCCCGAATGCCGAAGAGCGTATTCTTGCAGGCAACGAAGCTCGCGAAGATCAGCTCAAGGCTCTCATCACTTCCAGCGGCAAGATGATGCTCATCGACCGGCTCCTCACGAAGCTGCGAAAGGACGGCCATCGAGTGCTGATCTTCAGCCAAATGGTCAAGATGCTTGATATCCTTGGCGATTACCTTCAGCTGCGCGGCTACCAATTCCAACGTCTTGATGGTACCATCGCTGCCGGACCCAGACGAATGGCAATCGATCATTTCAACGCGCCAGAAAGTCAGGACTTTTGCTTTCTGCTATCCACTCGTGCCGGTGGTCTTGGTATCAACCTGATGACGGCCGATACCGTCATTCTATTTGACTCCGACTGGAACCCACAGGCTGACCTTCAAGCTATGGCTCGAGCACATCGCATCGGTCAAAAGAAACCCGTCACTATCTACCGACTTGTCTCTAAGGACACGGTCGAGGAAGAAGTTCTTGAGCGTGCCCGCAACAAGCTGATGCTGGAATACATCACCATTCAGCGAGGTGTGACTGACAAGGATGCGAGGGAACTGGGCGATCGCATCGCTAGGGTTGGCGCAAGCGTTGCAGAGCCGACATCCTCCGATGACATCTCTCAGATCCTGAAGAAGCGTGGTCAAAAGATGTTCGAGCAGTCCGGTAACCAACGCAAGCTCGAGGAGCTCGACATTGATGCTGTGCTTGAGAACGCCGAAGAGCACAAGACCGAGCAGCCCGAAGGTATGACCACTGATGGTGGTGAAGAGTTCCTCCGCAGCTTCGAATACACCGACGTCAAGATTGACCTGGAGTGGGACGAGATCATTCCCAAATCGGAGCTCGACAAGATCAAAGAGGAAGAGCGCAAGAAGCAGGAAGAGGAGTACCTTGAGTCTGTGATCGAGCAGAACCAACCACGCAAGCGTAAGGCGGCTGCGGGTGGTGACGAAGGCCGTGATCAGCGAGCAGCGAAAAAGCGAGCCCGCGAAGCCAATATGCAACACGTCGATGATGAAGCCTCTGGTGACGACGATTCCGACCACGGTGCTGATCCTAAGCGCGCTCTCGGCGAGAAGGAATGTCGACATCTCATCCGCGCTTACGAACGCTTCGGTGCGATTGAAGAAAAGCAAGACGAGATCATCAAGGAGGCTCGACTTCTTGGTCGTGATGCCAACGTCGTCAAGGATACTCTGAAAGAGGTCATCGACACAGCCATTCGTCTACAAAAGGAGCACGCGGACCAGTTAGCCGAAGCCGAAAGAACCACTGGCAAGACTGTGACCAAGAAGGAGAAGAAAGCCGTGCTCTTCGACTTCCGCGGTGTCAAGCGCTTGAATGCGCAGACATTGACAGAGAGGCCAGAGGAAATGCGTATGATTCGTGATTGTGTCGACCAGTGCTCGGACTGGCGTAACTTCCGAGTCCCAGAGGCATCCAAGCCTGCCTCATACACATGCGAGTGGGGTGCGAAAGAAGACGGTATGCTCTGCGTTGGCATTGCACGACACGGCTACGGCGCCTGGGTACCGATTCGTGATGATGAAGAACTTGGCCTTGCAGAGAAATTCTACCTGGAGGAGCATCGCGTCGGCGCCAAGGAAGCGCGCAATAAGGAGGGCGATGACACCAAAGTGGCCAAGTCACCCGGCGCTGTCCACCTCGTCCGCCGCGCCAACTACCTGCTCAGCGTCCTTCAGCACAAGACCAGCAACGGCACCAACATTGCAGCTAGGAAGGCCCTAGAGAATCATCATCGCAACAACCGCAAGCACATGGGCCAGTTTCATGGCCGTATGGGAACGCCAGGACAAGCAGGCAGCCCTGCGCCCGCGGGTATGCGCAAGCAGCACTCGAACAGCGATAGGAGATATCACCAGTCAGACATTCGGAACAGCATGGACCGCCGCACGCCTCATGGCTCGCCTAATGGCCATCGGGACGATCGTCATCGGCCTCGTCATTCAGAGGAGCGTCGGCCTCAGCACCAGCGAAACGGCAGCTCGCACACCAACGGTGCACCTGCTCGGCCACTCAGCGAAGACGAGCAGCGTTGCCGACGTATTCTCGATGGCATTAGCGCGACTCTCGTCAAGGTTTCTGGTGCGACAAAGAAGCGCATGCCGGACGATGACGCTAGGCTGAAGGTGATCAAGGCTGGCCTGGTCGCGATTGGCAGCCACATCAACTCATACGTCCGCCACAATGAGCAGCGCTCGTTGGAAGACAAGCTTTGGGACTATGTGTCTGAGCACCACTGGCCGCAGTCGAAGGCTGCCGATAAGCGCGTACCCGGGCACAAACTGCGTGACATGTACAAGAAGATCTCTGGAAAGGACAATGCGGTCGCTGGTTCTAAGCCCAGTCCTGCAAAGCCAAAGGCAGAAGCTTCAAACGCCTCAGCTTCTACCAATGGCGTAAAGCCTGACGTTCCCAAGGAAGAAGGCGTAAAGGCGGACACCAAAGTGGAGAGCAAGCTGGAGCCGAAGACCGAACCGAAGAACGAGCCAAAGAGCGAGCCGAAGAGTGAGTCTAAGAGTGAGCCAAAGAGCGAGTCTAAGAGCGAAGTAAAGACTGAGGCGGCGAGCGAGGCAAAGTCTGGTCAAGATGCAGCACCCGCGCAGCCCAAGGCCTCGAACTCATCGCCAAAGGAGCGCACGCCCCCTTCTGAGGCCAAGCAGGAGAAGAGCGAGGCCACGGCCGATTGAGATATAGCCAGTATTGGCTTCTACGGCCTATGTACCACCACACGAGCCGCGCACGACTGAACATCACTATTCATGACTACACTAGTACTGGAGAAAGAGCATCTGGAAATGGCGTACAAAAGGAGATACAGAGTGGCGTACCTTTTCGCGCAACTCATTCATCATAAAAGAGAGCACTTTGATGCTCTATTGGGCAAAAGCGACGGTGTTAATGGGTGGAACTGTTCATTCTTTGGCATGACACGGACTACACGCCGGCGAAGCGTGTCTGTGATGGCGTTTTTTGTTACCTGATATGGTGTTCCATCATAATTGCGAGACGGAGATATGTGGAATGACCGAGTACTCTCATGTACGTGTACTTCTAGATATATCTAGCTGAACCAAGATGCCCAACAGATGGGCCTGAAATGAGATATCTTGAAAAACTGTGATGACTTTGTCTTCTGCCCCTCGTCCCCTCGTATTGCTACGGTTTGCAAAGCTCGGACCCTCAAGCTCTAAGATCTTGCCGATCTTCAAAGTCGACTTCCAGACTTGCGACCATTTCTTTTCTGCTCTTCGCGCATGTGAAAACCTCTGCGTCGCCAGCGCTCGTAACATACTCACTCAAACCCACCACAAACTCCGATTCCGCGCCAACAAACTCGATCGAATCGAACTCGCCTCACCTCGCCTCGCCTCGCGCGCCCTCCAACATCCACCATGTCTCTCAACAGCTACCTAAACAGTAAGTCCCATAATCCCTTGTCCCTCCCTATCCTTAGCATTCGCTAAAAGCCTCGCCTCCCAGCGTCCTAACACCTCACTAGAAAAAGTCTGTCTCATCCTCGTCGATGGCAGATGTATGGTCGGAAACCTCATATCATGCGATGCAGTAACGAATTTGGCTTTGGAGAATTGTGTGGAACGCATTATAAGGAGTAGGGATGAGGAAGAGGAAAGTGAAGAGGAGGCTAGAGGGTTGTTTATGGTTAGAGGGGATAATGTTGTGGTTTGTGGACTTGTTGATGAGGAGTTGGATGGGAGGATTGATTGGAGGAAGGTTAAGGTGAGTGTTTTGAACAGAGGGAGGGGGATGGGGGAGATGATGAGGAGGCTGACTTGATATAGGGGAATGAGATTGGGACTACGAAACATGTTTGAGGTGGAGGATGTTGGTACTGAGGTCGAGGCATTCAAGATGGTTTGCGCGGGTGGTCGCGATGAGAAGAGAAGAGCATGGCTGCACGCTTGATACTTTCAGGTCAAGGACGGTCGTGGGACGTGGCGATGGTCAGAGGGCAGTAGGGCTTGGAGAGCAGGCCAGTCATGCACTGCTGCGAGTACGGCGTCTACAGCAAGACAGTACGGAAGGGAAAGAGGAGCGAGACCGAGATCAAGGACATGCGAAATGCCAAAAGAATACTTTCATGCCACTCTCAAGCTATGCACGCTACGACGAACGCCGATGCTCTGACTATGCAAAAGCTGAATATATGCCCCAACGAAAACCTTAGACTCAAACGTCCAAAGCCAGGACCGAATCTTTATCCTTCTGTACAGCTCCTGATCCCAGTTGACGATCAATAGAATCCCGCTGTGTCTGCCAGAGCTGCTCTTTTGCAATATCGCGAGCCGAAGACCGCTTGACGAGAGCTGCGATTCTATCACGGATCGGGACTCGCATGAGGTTGATACGTTCGAGGTCCATGTCTGTCAGCGAATGCATCCGCTGATTGATCATGTACGTTGGCCTGAATTCGTGATTGCGCACGTTCACGTCGTTAGACATAAATGTGCCCGGGTGGTATTCGAAGTGTTTCTTGGCTGGCCTCTCCTGTTCTTGCTCTTGCTCTGGTGTGGTACTCTTGACCTCTTTACAGATTGCGAGCCGAGCTGGAATGATGTCGCTTGGTACTGATGCAATCCAGTCTGGTGCTGAGAAGCTTCGCCTTGGTGCTGGAGCAAGTATAGAGGTACGGTCAAAGTCGAAGTCGTGCTCTTCACGCCTGAACTCCCACTCGGTGGCTTCAATTTGTCCTCGGATGTCGTCGATGAGGAAGTCTAGATCCGAGTAGAGTGGGAAAGCTTCCATCTTCGAGTCTTCTCGTGGCCCTGCTGCGTCACAATCTTGCGAGTCTTCATTTTGCATTGAGATGCTGCCGCGTAAAGTTGTTCGGATGGAGCCTGGGACAAGGAGGGTTCGTCTTTGTGGGTTCCTAGGAGGAAGTTTTGGCGGAGTGCGAGCTCTCAGGCCATCAGCCTCTTGTGTGCACTCGTCCCGTTCTTCAGGGTGTCGGTCGATAAGGATTCGGAAAGTGTTGTCTGTCAAGAAGGAAATTTGGCGACTTGATCGCCAAGATCTAAGAGACCTGGTGCTTTGAGTGTCGTAGCCATCTTCTTTTACAGCATCCGGTATGTCGAGGTCTTCGCCCTCGCTGCAAGAGAAGAACGCTCCGGAACTGATGCTGTCGTCGCTAGATCTCCTGGCAGTACTTGCTGCATCGTACGGGTCAAAAACAGTCCCACCCATTCTGCCCGAAGATCCTTCCACCATAGCAGACGAGACCATTAGGTCTTTGTCCAGCGAGCTTCGGGATGCCGATATTGCAAATACTCATTTCGTGCTGCGTGTCTGTTTCCGAAAACCCTCAGTGGGCCCTTAACAAATGGTAAGCTTCGTAGAGTTCCAAGGTTGTTGGGCGGAGCGCGACCCAAGATGCTTTTCAATCAGATGTCCACTCCACATCGTCGAAAGAGCGTATGAAGATCATCTGCTTGCCACACAGCTTGCAAGGCTTCGGACCTTCGCGCCAGACATGAAACGTCTCGTTGTGATAGTGAATCAATTCCACGAGCTTGTTCACTGCTTGAATGAGCAAGCCTTCTTCTTGGCGCAGAGCACTAACAAAGTCGGCAACAGACCATAGTTTGTTGATCTTCCAATCTGGACACTGCGTACTGACAAAGTCATCCATCTCACAGCTGCACGCCAGAGGGTGGAGTTGTCGAGCAATCCTCGTTACCCGTACGTGACCAGAAGGTGTAAGGCTTAGGATAGTCTCATCGGGAACATGTTCCCAACCTTCACTGGCATTATAATACCAAGTCCAATGTTTGAGTGATATCTTTCTAGCGGCTGAGGCTTCGTCGTGCTTTTGTTCGATCCATCGCTGAAGCGAATCACCTCCAGTATCGCCTCGCAGGTCGAATTGAAACGTGTTCGCGCGGTAAAAGGTAGGTAGCATGGCGCGTAGTTCGGCTTGAAGCTGCGGATAAATATCAAGCAGCACTGGCAGTCCGGACTTCAAATAACCTTCTTGAGTACCACTATTGAAGTACGGTGTTTCTCGATCATGCACATCAAGTACAGGAGAAATAGGTTCGCCTTCTTGCGCTGAGTTTTCGTATATCAGGTTGCGCACCTCGACTGGTAGGTCTAAAAAGCTTGCAGGGCTGATTCGGATGTTGCTTGATCGTCTAGAAGTGCTGCGAGGAGTTGAAGGGGTCGTTGGTTCATTCCGTAACATCTCCTGGAGGTGAAATTGATTCGGATGAGACTCCGGGAGCTCTTCGATGGCTTTCTGTAGCCACATCGTTGTTGCTAGACAAGTTCTTAACTCCGGCTCATGTGGTTGGAAAGCTCGGATGTCATCTTTTGATACAAGGGCACCTTGTCGAAGAGGGTTCTCCTTCTTCCTCGCTTGACATTCTTTGATTGCAAATCTTGCTGGTGGAGAAGCTGTTTTTGGCGAGATTGTATACAGACGACCAGCGCTGTGCTTCATGACTGCTGTAAGTAATCAATTACAGTCGCTCGAGGGAAAAGGAAATTGTGCGAGGTATTGGATCTCTTAAAGCACTGTGATAGTGGAAATGTGCCTTTGAACAGGCTTTATGGGGTCTCATGCATGTCTTGCGAGTTCAGCTAGGGTAGCTTGAATCAATAGCGCCATGCCATAGAGGAGTCTTCAGCTCGTTTCCAGATGAGGACGAGGACGGTCAGGAGACTGTGTGACGACAGCTTGTCTAACCTGCGGAAGAGGCACGCACGAAGCTTCTTGCAGATGTAGGCGGAGTCGTCGGCCTGTCAGTCGATGCAACACCCATGTACGCGCGTCCATGGCATCGTTGCCCTTGAACGGCATCCGTAGGCCGAATGGTTTCTCAGCATTCACGTGTCGGTACAGCATCGTGGCCAGAGGGCAGTCGTGCAAGATGTCACCGCAGTCGGAGAAAGTGGTGCGGGCGTATTGAAAGAGGGAGGTCTCGGATCGAAGTTTCCCTGAACGTCGCCCGCTGCCAAGCACCATGAAGCCATGACACGAAACTGTCACGTCCACGCAACGCCGTTCAGAAACATCCATCGACGTCGACATCGCCGGACTACCGTTTTACACACAAATTGGATCTGCGCATAGGATTGGTATCGCCATAATCCCAATATCACAATTCGCGAGGCCATGCCGGGACGCAAGAGCAATGTCTCGACCACCTCGAATGGGCCTGAGGAGGTAGTCGAGACCACACCATCGGCGGCCAACAAGCAGAGCAAAGAGAAGGAAGGACTGAGTGTTGATGTGAGCGCTTATGTCGTGGTATGAGAATTTGCGCTAACTGTCTGCAGGACCTTAGTCTTCCGAAGTGTAAGACTCTGTGCAATATCTTGGCGAGGAGAAAGGCTGACATGTGCTGCAGCGATGATCGCGAGACTGGCCAAAGGAGTTCTACCTGCAAATACGCAAATACACAAAGATGCCCTGCTATCCATGCACAAGAGCGCCACGGTATTCGTAAGCTACATTGCATCAAAGTACGAATCTTGACTTGCTTTCCCTTTGCCACCACAGAATGTCGTGTATTGACCAGTGCATAGCTCCAACGACAATGCACAGGCTGGTGGTAAAAAGACCATATCGCCTCAAGATGTCATGGCTGCACTCAAGGACGCCGAGCTCGAGGGCTTCTTGCCACGTCTAGAAGCAGAACTCAAAAGTAAGTCATGGTCCGGGAATTGCTATTCCTTACAATTGATGCTTGCCATTCGCGTGCTGACTGTAACAGAGTACAACGAGACACAATGCGACAAGCGAAATACATATCGCCGGAAAGTCAAGGAAGAGAAAGCCGCAGCTGCCACTAAGGATGGAACAGAAGCCGATGTCTCTATGATTTCAAAGGACGGAGAGGCATCCAAGAGTGTGACCGATGGAGCCGCCGATCATGCTGATGAAGATGAAGATGCCGAGCGACCGGCAAAGAAGCTCAAAGGCGAGAATGGCAGCGCTGCAGCACCCGAAACCGCCGAAGAAATTGACGACGACGAGGGTGACGACGATCAGGACGCGGACGAAAACGAGGATGATCCTGACGAAGACGGAGCTGATGATGACGTCCCAGACGAAGAATCCGATGACGAAGACCAAACGATGGAAGATGCTCTCGAAGAACAGCCTGATCGGGGCGAAATGCATGATGAGGCACTGGACGATCCGGACAGTGATTAGGAAAGTGCTTACGAATGGTTCTAGTTCTGTATTGCATGCATCGTACTGGCGTTGTTGGCGTTCTGGTATCTTCCGATGATCAACGATACCAAATTCAAGATTCAAAAGGTTTTTTTCGAAGCTTTCATCTGTCATCAACCCCGCTTCAACGCTTCAGAACCTGTTTAACGTGTAGACAAGTCGATGTGAATGTCGTCGCTGTTTTCATCTACGCATCTCGGCCTGTTGTCGGCGCTCAAGTCATTGTGGCATACATATAAGGATTGAGATCGCAAGCAACCAATCAAAGCACACAATTCCGTGCGCAGCTCGTGAGTCCAACCAAGCTGTCTACCATCTGGGGTAGCTGCTAACCATGACCAGTGCTGGCGCAATGGTAGCGCGCGAGACTTCTAATCTCGAGGCTGTGGGTTCGAGGTAAAAATACACTGATTCGAAGTCGTTGTTGGCCATAACTAACATATCACCAGTCCCACGTAGAGTGTCATTTCAACGAAAAGACGACTCAAGACCTTCTTTTTGCCCTTTTTTGCCCGAAAGTCTTCACCATGACACTTCTGTCATGCAGGAGCACCGCAGGCACATTGGTAATGCTCACCATTCTTTTGGCTTCGTTATCGGATCGTTCATTGTAGTGATATATGTCGATTTGAAGCGGATTTGTGAGTGAATAAATTTTGCCAAGACCCTTTCCGACATGCCTTTTCACGCCAACACGAGGACATATGTGACTTTTGTGTGTTTTGTCTGTATATACGCCTTTCGAATGAACCAGTGACTATTTTCAATGAACCAGTGACTATTTTCTGGCTTGTTGTGCAATACTCAAAGGAAAACCCCCCTAATAAGAAGAGTCCCTTCGACAAAGTTTTGACACCCGAAGCGCCATCTTTTCAGGATCGACTCGTACCTAAGCAAATTCTCTGCCTACTGTCAGTCATCACAATGCGTCAAGGGAGCTGCAACCAATTACATTTCCCAATCGACACGGATGGCCAGGCGAGACTCTATCTGCCGGCACTTCAATGTTCAGCTGCACAAGATCGAAGCTGTATGTATGCCACGTCAGAGGAGCACACCACTCCAGAAAATCCATGTCGAACTCAAAATACGACAGATGAAATAAGTGAAAGCTGAGACCGTTCTTTCAAAGTCATGATGCTCGCAATATCACTCGAACTAAAATCTACCCTGGGAAAAACGTATCTCAAAACCATGCGGTTATGCAAAAAGAAGATTCCACTGTCAGTCAGAATTCGAAAATAAAAAGCAATCTGGGTATCGTCACCGACCAATCATTCCATGTCCATGCCGCTATGCTATTAATGCCACCCAAAGCACGAATTGATTTGCATGCATTGCATAGAGTCGAACGCACACACTCACACATGTCGTCGAGCCGAACGGAACAAAACCACCGCGTATAAGTAGATCCAACACAACCCAACGCGCAACGAGTACTGTGGAAAAGCAGAAAGCCGAGACCAAATTCGTGGACGATGCTAATGCAGTCGAGAAGATGCGTGCACAAAAGCCGCAAAGATCATTTGAGGTACAGCATGCATGAAGCTCCGAGTGGATGCTAATGCTGGGGTCGATTCGATGAGTGGTTGTTGCCAAGCACCAACCGGCTGATGGTGAAACCAAAACGCCAACGCCGTTTCTCTCTCAAGGGGTATAGATGCTGATGGCCCTACTGGGGTAAAGCCTCGATCGGTCCAAGGATTTACAAGAATTCAGAAGGTGGTGTAGGTGTGCGACTAGACCAGCTCAATGGGCCCGTGGTCATTGGTAAGCGCCGTAGTTCTGGGGCATGTTGCCAGGAGTTGTCCACCCTTGCATGCCGGGTTGCGACCCAGCGCCCGACTGTGGTCCCATGTTGAACTGATTCGGATTCGGTTGGTACATGCTCCGATTCATGCCTGAGTAGGCCGGATTGTTCATTTGATTCAGTTGGGGGTACATGCCCTGCTGTGGCATCTGAGGAGGTGGCATTGGCGAGTGGTGCTGTTGCTGTTGCTGACCGTAAGAGATGTGAGATTGTGATAGCGGAGAAGGCTGAGGTTGAGGAGGCGGCCACATCTGGTTCGGATTATACCCGCCATAAGATGGAGTCTGCCGATGACCACCCACGCCCATTGGAGAACCTTGCATTGCAGTTTGCTGTCGCATGGCCTGCACTGGAGACGCCATCGGGTTTTGCTGATTTTGATAATTGGAATAGTTCTGCGGTATCATCTGCGAACTAGAGTGCGAGATCGACTCCTGCTGACGGTGCTGACCAAGACCAGCAACAGCTTGAGGACTCTGCAAAGTCTGCGGCGCAACAGAACTGCTGGTGGCTTGCTCCGTCGAACTCTCTGTGGTAGGCTGCTCGTGCGGCCGTTTCCAGTAATTGTCTAGGTAACCAAAACGGTGGTCCCTCTGGGCTGCGAGCTGCTTATTGTACTCCGCAGCACCGGCAGCCTGGCTCATGATCTCCGCGGTATTGCTCGATTGAGTGCGATCGATATAAGCAGGGCCTGTGATTTCTTGTCTCGGCCTGATGACGTTCGCTCCTGCCATACCGGATCGAAGATCATCGCTTGGAAGGTGAATCATGGGAAGTGGTGCGAGAGAGACCGCGCCTAAACCTGGAGGCCCTCCATCCATTCCGGGCGTATTGCTATAGATAATCTCCCCCTGGGGCAGGGACGTGAGGGCATGTGTATGTGCTGCAGCCTCAGCAGCCGCCTGTTCCCTAGCCTTAGCGGCTCCCGGCCGCTTCTCTCCGGCAGGATCCTCTTCAGTGAAGCCCTGTTTCCTGGCCTTGGCTTCCCAGTAGTCGTCTCGAACGCGTCTCCCGCCTTCTATCAAACGAGCTCCAAACTGCCGGAACATAGACCGTGCTGTGACGATGGCAATTTGCCGCGACCGGTAAGAATATGGTAGTATTTCTTGATGAATTAAGTTGTCCTTCTCCTGCTGGTTCGCAATGATCTTAAACAATGATCGGTTCTTATTGAAAAGAAGATAGGAATCTCTGTATCCTAATACGCGTGCACACTCGGTCGCGAGCATGAACAGCTTCTCGCCTCGGTTGGGGACCTGGAACGTCCGGCATTTGTACCGGCGGTTATCGAGAGGATATCCATCCTTGGAGACCTTTGTTTCGCCATCGGGATCGATTTCACGCGGTATGTATTCGTCTCCTTCCGGTCCGAGTTGGTCCGTGGTGTGATCGCGCACAGTCGGTAAGGCTTTGACCACCGGCGGTTTCGTTGCCGAGCCTGGCGTTGAGCGTGCGGGGGACGCTTGGGTAGGAGAGCCGTGTGGCAGAGCTGATGTCTTGATGTGGGGAGTGTGTACAGGCATGGCTGCGGTTGCGAGCGACATGTTCGAGGAAGGCACCGGACTTTCACCTGCCTTTAGTTTTCGAACTTTGTTGGTCTTGGCGTCATCTGATTGGCATCTGTCAGCGCTCCTTCCTCACATCGCATCTTGAGCACGTGGCGACAAAACCACATCCATTACTGCATAGCGATGGGTTGATGTCTTATATGGGTGCGAACGTACCACCTACGCCTGCCTGACCTGTTGCGCCGTAGCTATCGGGAGAGCGACTTCGTTTTCTGCCGCGAGGACTCGATGTGGAGAGCAAGTTGGGAGCAATCGTGCTGGCTGCGAGAGAGAAACACAGGTCAGCATATGCGACAATATACACAACTCCGGGTGATGCGCCTCGGTTGCTGGCGCTGTAAACAACGCGTCGCACAGCAGTCCGGTGAGGCCAGTGCTTACCTGGCGCATTCAAAGCTGCTGGATTGATCGTGCCCGAGTCTTCCATGTCAACACCGTAGTGTGTCGTAGGTAACGCTGAGATGCTCCGATGCGACACGGCCAGCATCACATCCCGCAACCTGGCATGAGAGCGCGGAGGGTCGGTAACAGGCGTCGCACAAGGTCGTGGTCTTAATCACTGCCGTCCCAAACGGCGCGCCGGTGGCGGTGAGGCTCTGGAGATACTCGGGCTGGTGCGCGCTGTTTGAGCATGGACAGAATGATAGGACGCAGCGCTGGCGGTTCTCGCGCGCAATGTTGAAGTGGAGAATAGCTCGCGACCAGGGAAGGACCGCTGCGCTGCACGATCCCAAACTTTCACCAGAGTGCAGATAAGCTCACGGCAAACGCTGGAGAACCCTGTCTCGAGGGAGGGGTGGAGACGGTGTTGTTGGGTGACTTCGAGACAGTCGCGCATGCAACTTGCGCAAGGTCTGTCGTCAAAAGCGAGGTTCGATGCAAGTGGCACAAGTGGTGCAAGCGCTGGCTGGCTGCACGCTGGCCGCGGCTGGGCTTGGGACTGACGCAACCAGAATGAACAAGAAGTCCCGCGCTAGGCTGTTCTCTGTTTGTCAGCTTCATCCTTCATCCCGCTGTCGCCGACACACAGTAATATCCCGGAGTCATTGGAAGCATTCGTATTGCCGCTGCGAATAGCAACATCTCTCTCGATCAAGGCCTTGCTTCGCGGCCGGTCCAACTCGGAAGCTCGCTTCGTCAGGCATCGATCAATATGGAGCAAATGCGACGCCGCCTCCTTCAGTGTATTGCTTGGGGTTACACACGTGCCGACCAGAGCGTTGGCAAACGACGCAAGGGATAAGGCATCGCGCTGGGTCGGGCTGCCCAGATACCAGGCGAGCGACGAAGGATAGATTGCGTGACCGAGCCCAGCGTGTTGGCACTGCTGGACAGCGCGAGAATGGATTTAATGGGAAACAAATTGCACTCACACTCGTAGAAGTTTGCGCCAATGTCCGATCAACTAGAATCTGTTGTGCAGGCGGTGTGTCTCGAAGAGAGCAGTCGCAGCCCGACCCTTATACACCGATGACTGTTGATTCGCCGCCAGAAATACTGCTTGCCACGGCGACGGTAGCGACAGTACCGTATCGCTGCAGAGGTTGGTCTCTAACAGACTGTATTCGTGCTTGTCGGCCGTGAGATGCTGGCGTTGGATGAGGTTGGTCTGGCGAATTCTTACTGGCTTGAGTGTTGAATTGTCGCAAGCCAGCCCGCCCTTCGAACCGTTCGACGGCAAGGCGATCTCCCGTCGAGGCTGGGGGCCGAAAGTGTGTTGGAGCGATACACGACCTCAGTCGCGTTGGCTGGAAACGTCAGAATAACAACTGTGACAAGCCTGCAACGAGCAGCGGTATTCCTTTTCGCGAGCAGACGAGACGGAAGGTAATGCACCGCCTGCAGAAGCACAATTTGCGCAGCCTATCGACGACGACCAGTGGAGAGAGCGAAGGTAGCACTATAAGCCACACTTTCGAAGGCGACTGCGATCGAACCGTCCCGCTCGGACGCCTACGCATTATTTCTCACATATCTCACTAATGTGGGCGATCGAGCCGCTTCAGGGCATGTTGCGGCGCCATCGCGTATTCGCCCAGTGCCTGTGGCCGCGACAAGTCGACCCGAAACATCACTTGGCTCACAGAGATAATGCATCGTCGTCTTCCACCGGGCATAACGTCGCAGCTAGAGCTTCGCCACCTGTAGACGCTATTGGAAACCCATCATGCAAGGATTCACATGGCCAATGATCACGAAGGCGCACAAAAAGAGGGGCGAGGCGCTTCTTACCTGAGCTCTGCTTCGAACCTCATCCCGCGCTTTGTCTACTTGCAAATCTGGTACTTCAAAAAGTGTCGCCAGGACGCCAAACCTGATTCCAAGATCATCCCATCCGCATCGAGTCATTGCGAACCTGCTTCGCGCGATGATTTCCTTGCAGTGACGTCCCTCGGATAGGTGCATGCTGGCATAATGCAGATAGCCGCTGTTCTGCCTGGAGGATCGTCCGTACAGCATATCCCACGCCTTCAGAGCTGCAGCTGCAAGCCAGAGACGTATGCTATCCTTCCTCGGCACGAAGCTACAGTCCGCTGTCCTTCGTTGCACGCGCCGCTCCGCAATGTACTTGCCACCAGTACCAGTGTTAGTATATCAATGAACTGCACGAGTGAGGGCATGTGGCCGGGCGACGTTGATATGCAAAGTCTGGTAACTCGAATCCTTCGAGCCTTTCCCTGGAGCGTACCATGAACAAACCAGGATATTTAAGAAATGCCCCGACACGCTCGGCGCTACGATTACATCAGTGGGTTTCGTTCAACAGAGCACATGGTCTGTGGCATCGATGTTTCGGGAAGCTACTGCTGCAGCTGTCCGCCAGACGGAGATGCTGTATTGACCAGTTACAGTGAGCATATGCAGTGGAGCCATGCTTGATCATCAGATGCAGCTGCACGCTGGCGTGCGGGCTGCCTGACGGACCGTTGCGCAGTGAGCTTACCGGCGGAGAGCAGCTGTGCATAGATGGCGGGCGAAAGTCTATGAGCATTTACTGCATGGAAAGGGTTAGCAGAGACGTGGCTTCATGCCATCAACCTTGATCACACGACGATGACGGCCCCCTTCGGCTTCCATACCGAGGCCGATGGACACACCATGAACGGCTCCCTGGCCGAATGCGAAGCTTGCCGTGCTTGCGCAAGCCCTGTCGCGGCTTGCTGCTGTCTCAGGTGGATTTACGAGGCTGAGAAGCTGACGCCTCCGGAAGATCCACGCAATAGTCGACGTTAATATCTTCGAAATGGCAAAAGCATTCTCGTGAAAATAATTGGATGGCTGTCATCAAAGCCACCCCGGTCAGCGATCCATAACCACGCCTTCCTCCGGCTCGACTCCACTTCTGGCTTGCATGTCTGCCGTCCCTCTGGAGACACTGACCTTGGAAGCAGACATGGGGTCACATGAAAGCGCGCAGGATATAGTGCTGCATCATAACTCTGGTAGCCTATACATCGCCATGTGCGTATGAAGCCCTTCACCGCCGTGTCGCGACAAATCAAAGACGGCCTCGCCGGCACGGTTGAACCCCAGCCTTTCGTACATTGGTCGGGCATTCCCGGCTGCGTCTGTGTCAAGATAGACTAGGGTTTGGTCTTTGTCGGCTTGTTCGAATGGCCAGCTCGTGAGGGCGGATGCGGCGCCCCTGCCACGATAGAATGGGAGCGTGCCGAGATTGCCAAGCACTTGCAGCAAATGTACTGTCAGCACCCAAAGTCGTAAGGTCCAAAGTCGAACTGGCCAGCCCTTGCTGACCACAGAGTGAATGGAAGAGTTTCTTACTGTAGTTCCTTCTTCCTTTCAGGACTCCGCGGCGCAATGTCTGGATCTTGTCTCGGAACTCGAGCACGAGACTTTCATTCATTCCGGGTGGCAGATTCTTGCGATATTCCTCCGATGCCCGCGCACTGGCCTAGACATGAATGTGAGTGAATCATCACGGGATTGGTCCCTCTGACAAGCATCATGCCTCTGGATTTGGCTCAGGATCTTCCTGAGTAGCATTTGGTAGCTCCCACTGCGCATAACTGACTATCTCGCCACTTTCCTCGTCTCGTGCAAGGACGAACACCTGATTCGCTTTTGAGATATTCTCCGCTAATCGACGAGTCATGTCATCGTGGAGAGTCGTGGGGTTGATGCTGCCCAACTGCAGTCTCAGGAAATCTGTCGTACCGCTGGCTATGAAGACCTTGGCAATGGCGTCGGCATCTTCTGGTTTGGCTATCTCAATCCTGAAAGACATCTGCAAGAACTTGATACTTGAGATTTGACACTTGGCGTCCGGTACTGGTCCGAGAGGTCTACGTCGAGCGGTGTGGCTTGGTTTTGCTTGATCCAGCTTGACAGGCCATCAACCTGTTTGGGGTAAACCTTGGATGTTGACGCAATCTACTTCGCAACGAACGAGACCAGCAGAATCGGCCAGTAGTAGGTGTATTAGCACAATCGACTGCTCGCCACGGGGTTCGTTGCCAGAGCCATGGCGTAGATGGGTGATCCTTCTCGCTAAGTAGCCGAAGTAGTACAATCTGTTTGAGTACCTGAGGCCTGGATTTCAGCGATACTGCCCACTGTGAAGTTACAATGTGCTCAGACAGATTGCGAGGAATTCATGCTTTGAAGTGCGGTTGAATCGTTATATGTTCAGCGACATTTTGAGTTCATTGAAAAGGGAAGTGGTGTGTGACGTGGCAGCGTGAGGTGCTTGCTCCGCGCCTCTTGAGGCAGCTCTGCAGTGCCATAAAAGTACTCCCTGACTAGCCGGTTGGTCTTTCTGGGACTGTCGTCGAATAGGCACTGTTCCACTCAGCTCGACTCTGCAAAGGGTGTTGAACTGATTCGCCAAGCTCGGTTGAAGTCCTGGTTGGAGACGGTTGATCGGAAGCATCCATTGGCAGCAGGCTGGCCATACAGATTTCGAAGCCGCGAAAAGGCGAGAGGGCTGCTGCTTGGGCCGGCTATGATGCTTGAGCCTGGGCAGTGCTTTGAAGTCTCAAGGTTTGTAAGACCTAGCGCACTTTGGATCAACCCTCTCGTGTAGTATTGTGCACACATGATGTCTTGTGATGAAGATTTGGAGGACGATGTTGTTTGTGTTGAAGGAGAAAGAGCAACCTTCAATCCTCGCCATCGACCCCTGCCAAGCATTTGCGTCTCCGGCTCGCCGCAACCTTACCTTGCATACATTGTTTTGGACACTACAAGAAAGTGCCCTCCATTCTTTTGTCCCATGTAATCCTGTTCCCACTATGCCGCCAGAGTCACCGTGATATTCACAGCTTCAGTCATGTTCGAAACCCACGAGATGGATGACCCGCTGCACGATACGCGAAGGCCGAATCGATGTATAAAGATGTCGCAACTTCGAAGACAATACCGATCGCGAAGAGATGATGGGAACCTCACCTGGGCTCATTGAAGAATGAAGAATGGTCTACAATCGCCTGCGACTGGAGCGCGATCGCAAAAGACCCGACGCGTCTTGCGGCAAGAGCATTACGCTCTCGAGATGGCGAGAGGTCTTCGCACATGTCGTTTCACCGCGCGCGTCCAAGTCCGTTTTGGCACACGTACAGATCAGTCGACATGTCTTGGATGAGCAGGTGTCGACAGGTCCAATAGAGAACTCGCGCATGTACTTCGCCTTCTAGAATACTCCTCCGCGAAAGCGCCTAGGTCGAAGCAAGAACATGATGTGGACGTCGTGAAGCCACCACACGTACTGCCCTAGGCAAGGGCGTCTGTTTGTTTGAAGACTACTGTCTGTTCCTGTTCTGATGTTCGAGGGCCCCAAATGTTTTCCAAGCAATGCGGAACCCGAATTGGCCAGATGACTGAGTCGCCTTTACACGAAGTCGACGACCATTGAGCTTGGGAGCCTTCGATCCACATGGCGAGGACCGGACCCCGACATAGTTCTGCGACGCCCTGGCTTCAATCTGGAAAATGTGGCATTTGTATGGCATGTTTCTCTACATCGGAACCGGAAACGGAATACCGGAGCTTCCGAATATCGAGCCTCCTCCAATGTAGGGCTCTCAGTCCTCCATGGCTGAGGCTACGTACGAAACACTTCTCCATGACTTCTATTCGACTAATATTGACTGAATTCATCCGAGGCTTCCACTGAGTGGAGCGTGCTGAGCCTCGGACACATCGTGTTGGCAATACATACATCATTCGAACGGCACACAGATGTCCTGGTCGTAGAATGTGTTTCTCGAGAACCTATGACCATGGACCTCTCTATATACCCCAAGCTCAGTAAGGAGCAAGTCGGCCACATTCGCCACTTCTTCAATTTGGCAAATCAGCCTGATGGCGAATGGCATCTTATGGGAACGCAAGAACCTATGCAGGAATGGCTCGATGCCTACAGGTACCAGCTTGCCACGATGGCCTACGCTGTAGCTGCAACGCACTTCCACCATCAGCCATCGCTACGTGGTGTCTACAAACCACTCTTCCGCCAAATCATCCACAAAATGCTTCGTCGCGAGGTCTGGGGTTACTGGTTCAACACCTCACTTGGTGGGGTACAAACCGATCCAAGTCTGAAGAAGCTTCGCGAGCCGTGGGCAGATCCAATCGTTAGGGAGAACATTATGTACAGCGGGCATCTTCTATTGATGACGAGTCTGTACGCCATGCTCTTCGATGATGATGAGTTTGAGAAAGAGAGCTCGTTGCTTTTCCACTGGAATCCACTTTTCTATGGCTTAGGGCCGGAAACGTTCAGCTACACGACACAGACGCTGCAAGATGCGATCCTGAGGGAGATGGAACATAACAATTGGGTGGGCGTGTGCTGCGAACCAAACGCCGTCTTCGTTGTATGCAACCAATTTCCGGTACGTGCACATACGATAGTGGAACTCTCCAATCTCTACTGACCAAAGCAGATCATCGCAATGCGCCTTAACGATATTCGCAACGGAACACACCTAGTCGAAGACGTTCTAGAGAAATACAAAGCCGCCTGGGCCAAAAAAGGCATACTGAGCGAAGACGGCCTCTTCACAGACATGTGGTTAGCAAAGCAAGATTTCACAGTCACAGCCTCTGACGTAGCAAATTCTGCCTGGTCAGCCGCGTTAATGAACACTTGGAACTCAGGCTTCGTGCGCAAGTGCTACGATCGGCAGGCACTAGGATTCCTCACCACTATTGAAGGCAAGACCAGACTCCAGCTGGCGCCTGTAGGAAACGCGATTCGCAAGCTCGTTAAAGAAGATGGGAAGGAGGCGAATTGTGAGGAAACTATCTGCGAGGCTAAAGGAATGGCAAGACATAAAATCGCGGAGAAAGTGGCTGCTAAATCCCCGAATAAACCACTTTCACTCTTTACTAAACCGATTTTGGGTTACGTTGTTGAATGGCTCTCCGAACTTGGTAAACATGCAGAACTTGATAGCTTGTTGGAATGGGTCGATGCGAAGATGAATCCGCAGTGGGAGAAAGGTGGCCTTTACTATCCCAGGAACGATCAGCCATTTGATGACGCCTCTCTCGAGTGGACTCACATGGATCCTTTTACAGGCAACACGGCCATCGCGTACGCTAGACTGAATGTTGAGGACGGGATGAAGAAAATTTGGGAGAAGCCTTGGACATCAGAGATTCTAGGACAGGTTCCTTGGGTTGATGGAGTTGAACTGAACGATGGAGTGGATTTTTTGCGTGGATTTTTGGGATGCTGGGAATCAGTGTTTGGTCTTGACGGTGAGGGCTTGGGATGGTGAGGTACATGGCTTACGGCCTTTGTTTAGGAATCTTGGGGCTGGGAGATGGAGTATTTTTGTTGATGGGGAGTTGGTGGAGACGCGTGTAATGGAGGAAGGAGTGGAGATTGCTGTGGAGGTTGAGGTTGGAGGGGATGAGGTTGATGTTGTTGCTGTTGCTGCTGTTGCGTAGTGCAAAGGATGAAGTCTACGTAAACGATACTTGTCAGCTTGTCGTTGTCGTTCCCTCAAGCTTGGCGCGCTTAGGGTAAACTCCTTAGGGTAATTTTCTTATCCCAAGTTGACGATGCAGTCGTTCAATCAGGTCCAGGTCGAGGGTTTTAGTTCATCGCAGTTTCGTTGTAATGTTTCTTGGATGGCAGCGTAGTATACTACGGGTTCGTGGTACCCGAAGGCATTTTTGGGATTCGAGGTCGATCAAATTGCTAGGTTGTGAATATTGAGTAGAAAATGCTGGCGAACATGGCCACTTTCTAGCATGGACGAATTGATGTCGATTGATTGTTTAGATTCGGCGGATATTGATCGTAGTTATAAGTTCATCCATGCAGTCAAATGCGTCGCAATGCATATTTGTGAATATCGATGGAATAACGACTATTGATGGTTATGGTCTATGTTCGTCTATCGTCACTACAACTAAAAGTCTTGTGTGGAATGAAGAATTACTGACGCTGCTATGACATTTTGCCTCAGCGATTATGTATGCTACGTCCATCGAAGGCGAACGATATCGTGAACAGCACGACTGTGGACTATTTCAAGAGCTGCAAGTTCATTATTTTCCGTCGTTCCTTTTATCAACATTGACAGCACCAACCTGAACGAGCCACTACCCACACTCACCAGAAAGAACAACAGCAACGAAAACCAACGTAGCAATAATTTGATCAACATGGGAGGCGGTCAACCAACTCGTCCACCAATTCGTCTTCCACCAACTCTCTGGCCTTCCGCCCGCTAGGAGTACGGTGAATGCATGATGGCTGAGAAGCTAGTTTCATGATGTGCATGGGTTTTGAGAAGCCTCATGGCTGGCGTTTGTTCAAGTTTGAGCATAATGAGATAAGGTTTGATTGATAGCTTCAGTATGAGAACGATGCTATCTATGACCTACTTCCTATTTGCCCGAACCGCCTTGTCATATCAAGGCTGAATGCTTTTGTTTCTCTCGTCGGCAACGGTCCTGCTTCCTTCTCAAGTGCGAGGCCAAATGGTCGTTGAATCATAATTCCACATGACATTCCATTCGTCATAATTCCTTGAGATCATGCTTGAAGAAACATCCAGCAGCCGTTCGATACACATGCGCATTCGGCCAAGGCTTATAATAATGTTCGGGAAGGTCTGCAAGAAGATAGCAGTCAGGACTCCTCTCCCTTTTCATTATGGTTGGTAGAATGGCGAAGTCATGAGGAATTCCGAATCTACATGAGTTAGAACGGTGTCCAACTCGGTGAAGCGCTGGCGTATGATTCGGCGAAGGAAGGATCGTATGCTGGTGTGCGACCTTTTGCTCAGCCTTAAATGCCGCCAAAAGGTGCCGTTTGCATTGACAACGATCCGTTGGGCCCATAAAGCATTTCGGATACAGAGTCGATGGGGTTTGCTCGAAGATCATTAGATCAGCGAGTCTTTTGTGCGCAAGGAGATGTGGTTACTTACCAATGTCTTCTGTAAGTTGGGTCCTATCATTGAGGAGGTCCACCACTTCCTGGCCGTCTCTCGGATCAATTCTGCCTAGGTCATGGTCTTGCTCGCCATGCGGGATGCCGTATTCCGGCGGCCGAGTGTCAACAGGGAGCGGCGCCGGTTGAGGCTTGCCGTAATAGACACGCTCAGATGGGTGTACGGTGCTAGAGGCGTTTAGTGTCGTGTCTGCGGCGGTAGTGGAGGAAGACCGCTCCTACTCACAAGGTTAGCGCTGCACATTTGCCCGAGCATCATCACGAGTATGGAGATTCCCAATTGTCGAACTTGTGATCATCATGTTCACACCCGGACACCTTGCAAGTCAAGGCGTGCAGGGAACGTGGCGTGCTTGCAGGCTCAGGAGAAGGGGTGGGACTGACAGTCTCGACCATCTTGTCGCCTTCTACGCGCACTTCTCGGTCTCTAAGCTTTCGCATGAGGCCCAGAAATTGGCTGTTCTTGAACTTGTCCGACTGGTTGTGCTTCACTTTTTCAAGGAGCTCTTCCGCCGTGGCTGCGAGTGCATCGTCGTCATGGTAGGGCTTTTGTTCTTGTTGCTCTTCCTGGGGTAGGGTCTGCATTGGTTCGTGCTCTATGTCTGTCCCAGTGTGAAGTTTGGCCAAGGGCGTAAATTCTTCAATGTCCATATCATGACCGGGCTCCCTCAACATCTCCGTGGCTGCTTCTTCTACCAAGGCCTCAAACTTCTCAGCATTGACCTCGTCGATCAGTTCCTGTGCGGTGGGCGCCTCTTCTTGCATCATGTCCTCCGCTTCCACGGTCTCGGTCTCAGCCATCAAGTCATCGCGTGCCTGATCAAAGGCTGCAGCGAACGCGGCCTCGTCGAACTGTTCAGTGACAGGTGCCTTTCCCTTTGAGTGCACAGCAGGAGCATAACTAGGCTGTACTGGCTGAGAGAACTGGCTCTGGAACCCGGTCAAACCATATCTAGCCCTCTGCTGAAAGGCCTGAGGCGAAGGCGAAGAGTTCTGTGCTCGCGGTGCGCTTTTGGCCAGATGTTCTCGGAAGCCGTGCGCCCAGTCAGAAGAGTTCGGTGCTGGCTGGAAATGAGATTGCTGAAGCGGTGGCGGCTGAGAGATGTGCATCTGCTGGAAGTCAGCAGCCCATGACGGCGATGGTGCTTGGGCTTGAGCTGGACTGCCAAAGCCAGCGGGTCTCTGGAACTGCAGCGCATTGTCTTGCAGCGGGAAGGCATGACCGGCCTGGAATGCTTCGAACTCGGGATCTAGTGCGCCAACATATGGATTGGGAGAGCGGAAGCCTTGAGCTGGGTGCTGGCGAGAGGCGATGCGGTCTTGTTGCAGAGTGCGGTCGACGTCGGTCTGCTGCTTGAACTGATGCAACGCATTCGATGGCCCACACACTGCCTCCGCCATCTCGAGTGGGAAGGTGTTCGGAGACGCTATGTACAGGAAAGAAAGACGACTACATGTTTGATTTGTGAGTGAGTACTCAGAGTGAGAGTGGGTCACACGTCGGCTCTTGTTCGATCTTATGTGAAAGCCGAGGCAGACGGCGACTTCCTCCGACTTCCGTTCTTGCCCTCGCTTGACCAGGGCTCGTGCCGAACCGAACCTAGCTCAGCCCTACGCGACAGGGCAAGTGCAACGTGTAGCGTCCCTTTCTTGCTGGCTGGACATTGTTTAATTGAAGTGTCGCGAACACGTTCATACTCCCTACGCACCACCACCGATTACAACGATCACCGCAAACATCTCCCCCATAGCCTGACAATGGTAAATGAAGCTCGACAGCATTGCATCATCGCCAGCACAGACGGCTAACCCAGCGTATAGACGCAAGTCATCTCCAACTCCGGCCACGATGATATGATTGTACGTGAGCCCAATGGGAACAGCGCATGAGCCTCGCTAACCCTTGATTGTGTAGCACGATGCTGTTCTCGACTACTACGGACGACGGCTCGCGACGTGTTCATCCGACAAAACCATCAAGATCTTTGAAATCGAAGGAGAACAGCACCGATTGACGGAAACACTCAAAGGTCACGAAGGCGCTGTGTGGGGAGTTGCCTGGGCACATCCCAAATATGGCACCATCCTCGCCTCGTGCTCATACGATGGCCGCATCTTGATTTGGAGGGAACAGAACAATCAATGGCAGCGCATCTACGAATTCACCCACCACACCGCTTCCGTGAATCTCGTTGCCTGGTCGCCGCCCGAGACTGGCTGCCATCTTGCTGCGGCTAGTAGTGATGGGAGCGTCAGTGTTCTGACGTTCGAGAACAACAACTTCAGCCATGTCATCTTCCCAGCACATGGTATGGGCGTTAATTCAGTGTCGTGGAGTCCTGCCATCCTGCCAGGTCAGTTGACCAGCGCACAAACCGGGCAGAACACAGGGCCAGTGCGCAGGTTCGTCACCGGCGGTTCGGACAATCTAGTCAAGATATGGCAATACAATGCGACGACATCTCCTCCGAGCTACGACAACATCGCTACCTTGACAGGGCACGCCGACTGGGTCCGAGACGTCGCGTGGTCGCCTACCCCGCTTTCAAAGACCTATATTGCAAGCGCGTCACAGGATCATACAGTGCGGATATGGACTCTGCCTGCTGGTGCCGATATTGCAGATACGAGTGCATGGAAGAGCGAAGAGCTGAACCTGGACGTTGTGGTATGGCGTGCTAGCTGGAGCATGGCCGGCAATGTGCTAGCCGTCTCTTGCGGAGACAACAGAGTCAGCTTGTGGAAGGAGAAGCTCAAGGGTGGTTGGGAGGTTGTAAAGACAATTGAAGAATAAGAGATTGCATGGATACACAAAAGGACACTATGCGACTGCTTGGGTATCTCCGGCATACAGCATATCTGCAGCGTATCGTTCAGCGTTCGGTTGGCATCCAAAAAAGGACAGCTTGGCAGACGAGCATTGAGTACGCAATACCAGGCGAGAGCCAGTGCGTGCAAGGAAAGAACTTCCACATGCGGAGTACAGACCACGCGTCGAACACGAATGAGCGCATAGACATACACGAATCGTCACGAACAGAGTCATGGCAATCAGTCTCACGCTGTTCATCGATGCTGAATTAAGCTTATTTACGCCCGGAAATGCCCAATCATCGCAGGAAATACGAAGCAGGGTCCGTGAATACTGGGAGCAACCATATTCCCTGGGCCCATAATGGCAATGCAAAACAAGTGCCAGAAAGCGTGTGACCGATGTCAAACATTCATACACGCACACGTTTGCTATCCTCCAGTGACTACCGACTGACTTTCCTAGATTGTTTTCCAATGATCGAATACTTAAGGCTGCTCCTGCCGGTGCTGCCAACTTTTCGCAGGATTTGAAGTCAATCGCGTGACAAGCTTTCCCGAACTTCGACTCTTGAAACAGAAACATCTTGCTCGGGACAACCTAGCAATTATCCTCAGGATATCCTAGCGCTAGCCTCGAACAAGTCTGGAAACATCTTCGATCTTACCTGTCATCATCGCCTTACCGACGCCTCTTCCCTACTCGGACCCTACGAAAGTTACCCCAACGCCCAAGGCGCCATCGATACACCCTGACGTACGTTGTTGAGCCCGCCACTGATGGCTATAATTCGAAAGACCCTGGAAACATATATAGAAGACTGCACCGCTTCCAACGCTTACTCGCAGTCTTCATATCCAAACCTACTACCACCAAATTCTAGATCATCTGCAAATCAGAGGTCTAGTATCAACAACAACACCAGCGATATGATGAGGTGCTCAATGATCTACCCGAACGTGATTGCAGGTGCTCCCGTCAATCTCCCTCAATCCCCAGAAAGACATCGTCCCCGCCATAGAAGGAACCGTTCAGAACAACTCCCAGATATCAGTCGACTCTCTATCGACGACTCTTCCCGGTCCCGCTCCTCCCACCACCGCTCCAAATCCTCTCGACGAGGCAGATCTCCAAGCAGCAGCAACAACAAAAACGTCAGGTTCTTCGACGAAAGTCCGCCGCCTAGGCATCGTCGTTCAAACGTTCCGGAACGACCTAAGGCTTATGTTAAGGACGCGCCTCCGATTGCGATTAATGAGTCTGCCAAGGATACTTCCAGGAGACTTTATCGTCAGGCTTATCAGGAGGGGTACTTGAGTGCTCCGACAAGCCCGACTTATGAAAGATCTAGGCCTAAATATGAGAGGTCGAGATCTAGTAGAGATATTCTTACGACTGTGGCCGAGATGGGGACTGTAGCGCCTCCACCGACTTCTGCCTACCCTCCGCCATCATCAGCATACTACGAAAGGCCGAGATATGAAAGGATGAATAGCGGACGATCTGAGCGTAGCTATGGAGGGCATTCGAGGAAGGTTTCTAGGTCTTAGAAGCGCCAACAGGATTACGAACGGCATCATCGGGATCTGGAGAGCTCGAATGCTGCAATGCAGAGAGGTTGGGCGATGGGACATATGATGAGTGAAGCCAACAAGCGAACTCAACGTCGACGCGAAGAACGAAGAACTTCTTCTGGATCTGCTTGGGATTATATCACTTGATTGACTGCGTTACGACAATTGCTTTTGGAGTTTTCTGGATAGACAAAAAGGAAACGGGGCAACCTGACTGACTGGGTGGCGTTTTTGATTTTTGGGATTGGGCTTGGAAATGATACCCTCCTCCACACCACGGACAGCTTTACTGAGCGGCATGACAAACAGTTCAGAAAACACCTGATAATTTGACGGCCTAGGATACCAAGTGTGGTAATTGTTAATAGTAATAGCTTGCATGGTTGGCAGGCGATGTTTGCACGGGTATGGATATGTAATCGACGAGTAGATAGTTGTTCAGTCTGCAAAGAACAAAATCCTTATGCTTCAATTGTTTCGTCCTCATTTATGCGCTCCAAGATCTTCCCACTGTGCACGTAATGTCACACATTTCCAGTAACGTCGTACATGTTGTGTGATGTACCGAGAACTCTCTTAGATGGTAGTTTCTAAGAGAGTTCTCGGTACATCACACAACGAGTGCGCAGTATGACGATGCCTTCGTGTGCCAAAACAATGAATGCATCAACACCCAGGGTCTCGTGCAAAACTCATAGGCATCATCGACCTAAAGAGGCAAACATTTCCAGCGAACATTGGCACAGCGGTTATGGCGGCTATGGGGAGGAATCCGTGTGGATGAGATCTGGTTCTGTCATCGTTCTGCGTTCGAAACAATATATAGGGCGGGTCAGATGATTCGCTGAGAAGTGGGGATCAGATATGGACCGGGATAAAGTAGGCCGCTGTTTGAAACATGCATATCGTTGCCTCAGAACTTCAAAGAGGGTGTTGTGCATCGTCAATCAGATAATGCGGTCATGCAGATCTTATCTAGCCGTTTTCTTGGAATGTCACGCGGTTGAGGTATCAGATTGTGTTCGTTGTAGCCAACTTTGGTGCTTTGGGTTGTGAGTACCAGGAATGGAAGTATTCGGACCCATTGTGAAGATCTCATGGTGCAAGTAAAGGTCATCCTGTTTGGTAGAGACGATCACTCAATGCTCTCTCTTGACGATGTCGTTCTAGATTTGCATAGAATTGATGCACACCGAACTCACAGTTCATGTTTGAGCCTATGTATTGTTCTTGAAGCCTTGGAAGTACTAACACAAATATCAGTATCGTGACAACGCACTGTAGAAATGGCTTGATCTCACCTTTCGACGGAAGCCGTTCAGCTCGTCCGCAGTCCCGTTGCCACTCTGAAGCTGTAGCCGTTGCAGACGATACTCGGTAAGAAAGACCTGATCAACCTCGCTATCTCGGCGTCTGCGATATGATAGCAATCGTCTCGACCCTGAATACATTAGCATTACTGGAGATAGAGAAAAGGGTTACCTTTGCTCTTACATTTGGTGAAGTCTTGCGTACAACAGCTTACCAGCGCGAGGCTGGGGTGTTCTGGAATGTTGTATTCCACCTCAGGAACATCTGGCTCCGCAGCGACTTCTGGGTCGACTTCGTCGTCCACCGCACCAGCAACGGGCATCCACATACACAAGCGTCCACCATCGACCAACATCTCCGCGCTAAAATCCAGAATGTCATCCAACATCCGTAGAAAGCTGTATGGCTTCTTTGGGGGAATGTAATCGTTCTTGAGATGCGCCAGAGTTCCATCTTTCAGGAAAACTTCTGCTTGGAGTGCTGGCTTTGTGCTACCCAGAACTCTCAACCCTTCTCTCACACCGTACGGCGGATCACAAACAATCGAGTGGAGATATCTGCTGATGCGGAGAGGTGTGTTCGTGAGGTCCGCAGCGAAACCATCCAGGTACAAGCTAGATGTGCCGTATTGCGCGAAATTCGCCTTGACGCTTCGATCTTTCTTGCCACGGATACTGCGTCCGTCCATGTCGGAACCGAAGACAGTAGAGCCAAAGTGAGCACATGCCAGCGGAAAGGATCCCGTTCCCATGAATGGATCGTAGGCCAACTTTCCAGGTCCTGCCAGTGCCAGATTGGCGGTAACCAAGGATAACTCAGCGTCCATGGAAGTGGTGTGGATGTATTTTCGTTTCTTCAAATTGTACTTGGCGATGGCTTTGCGGCCACTCTCAGCCATGAGTTTGCCAAAATATAACTGTTTTGGTGTTTTGTCGTGCAAGACGTACTTTTCGAAGATGGTGAATTGAAAATCGGGATTGTTCATGACAATCGGGCCTTGCATGTCCATGTAATGGAAAGATTCCATGATCGCTCTCTGTTCGCTGGAAGTGCGACTCCCGTGACAGCAATCTACTTCAAGTCGAAATGATGGCGTTCGATATTGCTCCCACAAACTTTCGGTGCGATGCCGTACGTCTGCGTGTAATTCATCATAATCTTTGCCAGATCCCCAGAGCTCATAGACTGCGAAAGTCAGGATTGAGCGTGCAAGGAGGAGCTTGCACGCTTTGGTACAATCGACATCTTGTTCAAAACGAATGATAGCAAAAGGAGACTGAAATGTGTTAGCCTGTCGTCGAAATGAAGAGGCCAGGCGAAGAGCAAGCCAGAAAGAGAGCATACATTGTACAAACCTTCGCCGGGTGGGAGGTACGTGATAGTATTGCAGTCACTCTAGCCTGTGAACGATATCATACCTAGCTGCCCTCGCCTGGCCATTGATCTAACACCTACATCGTCGGAGTAAACTAGCCATTCAATCGTGAGGTCGTTGAGTTCGGCAAGTGCATCGATTTCAGCCTTTCGAAAACTCTCGTGCGTTTGTATGAAGCGTATAAGATACTCCATTCTCGTCTGCCTCTGCTGTCATTCTCAAGTCGTGGTTTGAGATAGTGACTGTTCTATGCAAGCACAGGAAAGAAAGTCCATCGCCCAGGATGACTCAGCAGCCGTTCCGAACTCTTGGCAACCTTAATTTTCCACCACTTCCAATTTCTGGCCGAAGCGACAGACGACTGCACTTCCCATCGACAAGCTCCACGAACAAGTCGCATCAGGCGTAGGATATCCATCTCTTTGCGCTGAAACAAAACTCAACAATCAAAATGCCTGCAACAGTATGTACATCGCTTTGCTGCCCGCCGACGCCTTGAATGGCCTGTCGCGCATAGAGCAGTAGGCTGAGAAAAAATGTGAACAACAGAAGAAAGCATCCGCCGGTGGCGCAAAGAAGGGCCAGAAGGTGACCAACAAGGTATTCATCCTCCCCTCCATATCCACTCATCATCTCCCTAACATCTGCGCTCGTTCAGTTCATCATCAACGCGACCCAACCAACCCAAGACCGCATCTTCGACCCCTCCGCCTTCGCAACCTTCCTCCAGCAACGCATCAAGGTCGAAGGCCGCACCGGTAACCTCGGCGACACCATCACGGTCAACAACCTCGGAGACGGACGTATCGAGGTCGTGGCCCACCAGGACTTCTCTGGTCGTTACCTCAAGTACCTGACCAAGAAGTTCCTCAAGAAGCAGCAGCTCCGTGACTGGTTGCGTGTTGTTAGCACGAGCAAGGGAGAGTACAGCCTCAAGTTCTTCAATGTTGTTGGGGATGATGCTGAGGAGGATGATGAGTAAATGCTCTGTCGGGATGATGGATAGGCATGGATCTCGGGACGAGGGGCATAGAGACAAGACTGCATAGGGTATCATTTTGTGCACGTCATGAATATGAGTGCGGTGCTCTAGCTACGACGTGGAAATGCACATGAATTCCGTCCCAACACCTGTTTCAGATCACTCTATCGCTTACCTTTTCCCCTCCGATTCTGCAGCCCATGCTTAAAAGCCCGACCCGAAGATTTATGAACCTTACCATCCCCACCAAACCCACTCTTAGTCTTCTCCCCTCCCAGCCCTCTTCTCTTCGGCGCATTGTGCTTGTTCCCAGGGCTCCTCGCAGCATCAAGTTTCTTCTTCGCAGCCAAAGCGTCGTCATCATCAATATCCATCTCATCATCACCCCGAACATTTTTGAACTTCAGTTTACCACGCTGACCACGCTGAGGCGCATTTTTGCTCTTGATAGCTTCAACGTACGCATTGATGCCACCCTCAAGAGTTCCATCGCCAGGTTCTTGGCCATCAATCATACCAGATTCGTCAAAGTCGAGAACTTCCGTATCTGATCCCTCATCATCAAAGACCAATTTACCATCCAAGTCCATCTTAGCCTTGGTCTTGGTAGGCACCTCACGTCGTTTCGAAGGTTTTGTAGAAGAGACATGAGCAAGCGCCTTACGGTCAAGCAAATCAAGAGGCTCTTCTTCGTCTTCAACGATGTATTGTTGTCCAGTTTGCTTGGCTCGCTGACCTTTGGCGACTGACCGCCCAAGCACGTCGTCATCAGAGATGTCAGAGTCGGAATCGGAGGCAGAGCCATAAACTGCATCATCATACTCGCTTTCGAACTTGCCTTGTCGTTGTTGGGTAGGAGCAGCATCCTCATCATCTTCAGCGTCTCGCTTCTTCTTTTTTCTTTCGCGGGTCTTGCGGATGTTTGTGATGAGCTTCTGATCGGATTCGGGAGTGTACTTTTGCACGATTTCGACTCCGAATCGTCTGATCATACGTTCGAAGATGTGCTTTACTTTTGCCTTGAAGTGCTGTTTGTGTTCATGGCTCCATACGATCAAGTTTGGAATCAAAGTCTCAAGCCTGGGAAGCACCAATGCATTAGGCAGTGAGATGATGCAGACCTTGACAAAGCCCAATGCAGAGCGCACGATCTCGCGATTCTTGGACTCCAGGAAAGTGTCCATTGTCTGAACAAGCTGCGAGACAGTCTGCTCGGACAATCGTCCATGAAATTCGTAGAGCAGCCTCGTCAAGGCTGTGATGGCAGCGGAGATCATGTGAGGCGAGGCAGCAGCCAGACCTGCTGAGACCATGGTGAAGAACTCTTCGAGACTCGCAGGTGCTGAAGGAGCATCGGCTGGCATATGTGGAACCTTTGATTGGACGATAGTCCCACCTTCAGCCATCTTCTCGGCCATCAAGACAAGGAGGTCAAAGGCTGCCGTTCGCGCTTTTTCGTTGACTTCCTTGCAACTGATTACAACTTCCGAAAGTATAGAGAATATGAATGATAGATCAGACTTTGGCATGCCTGGAATGATCTCTGCGATAGATGCCAGTCGATCCCGCCGTGCTGGTGCAGATGTCTTTGGCGCGGCAGTAATGAGTAGCTGCTGAAGATCGTCATTACGCTCGGCGAGTGCTTGACGGCCGCTCTCCGATTCTGAAAGGCGTGGGATGAGCTTGTAGGCTTTCTTTTGTAACTGAGGATCGTCTTGCTTGTTGACAACATTGGCCGCCATGTTGAAGAGACCCGCGAAGCTCTCACGTGGTAGGTATGTGGACATTGTGATCACTAGATCCATTAATGTATGTGAGGTTGGTGGCATCTTGTCTTTCGAATCCTTGCTGCCCATCTTCTGCTTATCCGCCTGTGTTTGAGAACCGCTTTCCGCCAATGAGCTCTCAAGTAGAGTTGCAACTCGCTGGAAAGTCTCGAGCAGTTCCTGCTCCGGAGTGACACTCAAGTAGGCGTTGATGCATTGCAGAAGGTTGCCACGATTTTGAGGCAGAGTCTGGCTGTATACGTTGAACAGCACAGCGAGTAGAGGACCCGCAAATCCGCCGAGATACTGGAGGTTCTGCTGGGCATCAGCTCTTGTGACCCGGCCTTGTTCGATGAGGTTCTCTTCTCCCTCTTCTAAACCTGCAATGGCTTTGTTGGTGTCGACCAAGTTCTGGAGAGCTTTGCAAATGTCGGTTCGGAGCTGGGGCTGTTGATACAATAGATTGCTGAGCAATTCAGCAAATGTCTGATCAAACGACTCCTTGAGATCAAGTGGTAGCTGACAGTACCCAGGTAGGCATGACCAGATTTGGCTCACAACAGTCTCGAAAATCTTGATCTCCATCGTCTTTTCTGCGCTTCCGTGATTTAGTACTCGCTGAAACATCATCTCACTCAGCGGTACAAGCTCCGAACGAAAGTGTACGAGCTCTGTATTGCTGATGGAGTCACGCATGATGGGAAGTAGCCAAGCACGGCCAGGTCCAGAAGACTTTCCGCCAAGATTGAGTGGTAGGATTTTCAACACATTGGTCGGGCCAGCAGCCTTGATTGCGGCACCGAGAACAGCGTCCGCTTCTTTCTTGCCAGCGAATGAGTCGTCGCTGCGTAGATCTCCAATGCTCTTGATCACACCATCCAGGAGCGGCGATGATCTCCACTTGAGCGCCTCAAAGGCTGCAGAGAACACGTTGAACACCTCCATACATGCTGTCTGATATTTCACACTCAACAGCTCGCGCAAGGTTTTTCCAATCTTCTCAAGGACTCGGTCATCCATGATTGAGCCATCCAGTAACACCGAATCTGGGATGCATGTGTGAAGTAATGAGATCAGACACTCCGAGGAAGAAACACGAATGTTGTGCGAGGATGAGGCGAGGAAAGCAGAGATCTTGTTGAAGAGGTCCGGCAGCTTTTGGAAAGTTTCCTCGGGCTCGATTTGTGAAGACACATCGTAGCCTCTGCTGAGAACAGCGATCCAAGGTGGCAGAAGTTGCGTATCATTGTGCGATGGTTGCAGCTCGGTGATAATCTCGAGCAATCTGGGTAACTTCGTTGAAGAGACTTCATCGGCCAGTCCTGCAAAGATGATCTCAAAAATGTCAAAGGCGGCCATGGTCATGAACTCGTTGCTGCCCTTCGAGATGTTGAGCAGAAGCTCACACAGAGCATCAATCTTTCTGCTCGGCCAGCCGTTCTGAGCAGAGGCAACCGTCTTGACCAGCTGCAGAGCATGCATCAGGTTTGGATCATGTTGTCCCTCGTCTCTGTGTCTCTGCTTTTTCTTCTTGCCGCTCGCTTCTTCCGCTGCACTCTGCAGTTGTCGCAAAGCAGTCTCAGCACACATATCCGCAGCCGGATGGTCCAGCGAGGGACTCGGTGGCGGACTTCTCAAGACATTGTTCAACGCTTCTTGCGCCCTCTTTCTGACCTTTGGTCTATGGTCCACCGTCAACGCCAGCAGCCCACCCACGGCGCCTCTCGGACTCGTCGGTGACTGAGGCAGCGCCCATGCTTGCGAGTCTTGTGCGATCAACAGCGACTCCAAGCAGCCGATACTGGGCCTCAGCAGCGGCGCCTCTGCTTCTGAGTGCGTCAAGGTCGGAGCGAGGCTGTTCAAGATCTGAGGGAATTTCGATCGCAAGAGTGGTGCAGGAACATGGCTGGTAACGAGGTCGAGAAGGTAAACGACGGATGTGGCGGATTCCTTGTTGACGATTCCCTTTTCGCTCGAAATGAATTGTCCCAGTAGCGACAGCAGCGCAGCGAAGTATGCGGTCGGTGTGGGTTCGCTTTTCTGGTTTCGCAGCGTTTCTTCGACGGCGTTGAGGATCACAGAGGTTTGCTGCTGGTTCTGCAGCTTGGGTGACGAGCGTATCTTGTCCAGTCTCTCCTGTAGAGACATGTTGGCATCGAGCCGCGCAGCTTGCTGAGTGCTTGATGCTTTCGCGAATCTTCAAACTTCTCGAGGTCCAAAATTTCGACCAAGACGCGGGGATACGGAGCTAACTCCGCTTCGCTCACATGTGAAACTCTAATGCTCTTTCCATGAACAACCTACTCTCTCGATCACGATATTGTATTGCAGCATTTGACTAATATAGTTGACTGCATGGATCAATTCGCCAGTAAGCGAACGACAACGACGTGCTGGCTAGAACGATTGATGCAAAGCCATAACCATGTCACATCATGACCATTCCAGAATAATCTAAAAACTCAGCTATAATCTTGTAATACAGCTAGCATCCCAATAATCATCTCATCAGCTACGTGGAAAACATTAGGACCTGCACGTCCACATTCCACGGCTCGAGACGATGAAGTCCTCTTCTTTTGCGCCAATTTCAATGCTTGCTTGCTTCATCATGCATGCTGCTCCTGCGAAACGCCTCGCCAGAAAACCCCATATGCTGCTATAATGCTTACATCCATCCATCCATCCCTTCCTGCTCTATGCGAAACCGAAATACTCGCTACCGGCCGTGATGGCGGTATAGAGCTGGTGTCTGAGGTGTTCGTAACTCTCGTACTCTGGTAAATCAAGCTCTGTGAAATGTGGTCAGTATACTGTAATCGTGCCTTCATGAGGATATAGGTTTGACTTACGATTGAAACAAGTGTGACTGGATGGCAGCTTTTCCTTGCTGCTGAAGTCACGATGGATGTTGAACTTGGAGAAACCGTTCATGCCCTCCAGTTCCTTGAAGCCATTCAGAGGAACCTTACTGGTACCGGTCACGAACTGGAGGAGCTTGGCCTTCTCTTCCTTGTCAAAGCTTCGCACCGCACGCCAGAACCATTGAACTTGTGGCGACGTCTGCTGGTAGTTGTGATATTCGGTATTGTTCTTCCAGTCGTCGACATCGATGTCGGGCAGACCAGAGATCAGCAGCTCCAATTCTTGCTCGTTGAAGATTGAGACCAGCTCTGCAGGGATGATGTCGTGGAAACCCTCCAAGAAGTTGTCGAGCTGGCCTTGTACAGACTTGATGAGGCGGTAATCGACGACTTGTCGAACGTACTCGTGCTTGTTCTCCTCGGTCACAGGGATGTTGCGACCGTTCGGGATGAGATCAATGGTCTCAGTCACACCGAACTTGTCAACGTCCACTGAGAAGGTCTCAAAGGTGACATCCGTAATATCATTCTCCAAGATCCACACCAGCGACTTGTAGTAGTCAAGATCGAGAGATTCCATGTCCTTGAGCGAAACGGACTTGCCCAGAATCTTTCTGTACACCGCTCTGCTAAAGTGACAATCGAGAACACGGTTCTCGTAGAGCGCCTTGCCGATAACGCGACCAATGAATTTGAAGAACATCAAATGCTCCGGATTGACCTCACTCAAAGAGTTGGGATGGAAGGTGGTCCGATCGGCCGCGACAGGATTGAACAAGGCGTAATCTGGGTTGAACATCTGTCGAGCCATTGCGGCGAACCACTCTCGGGAGACTCCTCCAGCATCAATACCCTCTTCACCGTGGAAACGGATATTGAGCTTGCCATACTTGATCTCGTTGGGGTTCTTGTAGTACAGCGACTTGAACGAGTCCAGGAAGACGTATTCACGACGAATACTGAGCTGCAGCGATGGATGATTGATGCGGACCTCAGCTCGGCGGTCGTGAAGCTTGCGGCTAAAGTAGTTGCGCTTGTTGTCAAACTCAAGGACCTTTGAGTTCTTAGCCAAGACCGAGAGGTTGCCATTCATGAGCTTAGGATTGTTGCGAATGAGCTCATTGAGGACCTTGCGGTGCTCTTCAGTGAAATTGAAGAAGAGAGTGTCCATGCGCGCGTCCGCTGGTGGTGGTGTGCTGACATTGGTCTCGATTGGGGAGGTGATGACGGCGGGCGCTTCCTTCAGTGCGCTGTTGCGGCAAACGACCATGAGCGATTCGATCAATGGAAGAAGAATTGTCGCCACATTCACCATGTTCCCACGCTGACGGATTGCAGTCAGACAGGCACTGAGACTGTTCCACAGTTTCTCAAAGGTCGGGCTCTCATATAAGGTAGCCAGAATGTCCTCTTTCAACTTCTGCTCGATGCCTGCTCCTGTGACAGTGGTGCTTTGAGGAATGCGCTTTGGATCAAAGAGATGGTCCAATGCGACAAGAACGCGTAGCATCTTTCGCTGCTTGGATCCAGCAGCAGAGAAGCTGGCAAGTGCCAAACCCTGTAGATCCGTTCCAGTCTGTGCCGCTTGGATCTGAGTCGCAAGCTCCTCGAGATCACTGAGCAATGCCTGGCCGAGCTCCTGCGCTTGGCGCGTGAGTTCCTTGCCAAATACCTGCTTCGCTCCAGGGATTGCCGAGAGATTCTTGATGATATCCAGAGTGTCGGTAAAAGTCTTGTTGGGGCACTCGCGTGCAGCCAAGATGTTCACAACCAGGCCAATGTTCTCGTCAGGCACCTCTGGGGGTGTGAGATCCAGGTGCTTCTTCTTCGCTGCTTCTGAATCTGACTTGGCTGGTGCATCTTCCTTCGTCGTTGCAGTTGCGGGATCTGTAGCAGTAGATGATTCAGCTGCTGGCTCTGACTGTCCGCTCGTGCCAGCAGATTCTGCCATAGGCACGTCGGAGGTCGCAGTCTCTGGTCTGTCTTGGCTGTCGGAAGTCTTGTTTTGAGCCTCTTGAGCCTCCTTCTGCCGGCGAGCGAGAATCGCCAGTGGGCCGGTCACGCTCATCAGAAGCGATGCCAACGTTTCCATCACAGCAGTGTTCTCTGTGATAAGCTTTCGATCAAGGAGTGTCAGCAAAGCGTTAAGCGGAAACTTTGCAGCCTTGCTTTCACGACCCTTGCCCTTCTTGGCAGTCTTCGCCTTCTGACTGGTGATGGTCTCGTGTTCGCTCAGGAAGAACGAAGGGACACGAGCATTGTCATTTGCGAGAGCATTGAGCGTGCCCAGGCATTGCTGGACAATATTCAAAGGCGAAAGCTCGGTGATTGGCACAACGCTCTGCTGGTCCGTGAGTGTACGCTTCAAAGCCTGTGGTGTCTTAAGCCCTGATGGCTGCTTGGCTCGCAGTGAGAGCTGAGCAAAGCTTCGCTCCACCGCATTAACGTCTGCCGTGCCGTCTTGCAAGATCGACAGCAAGATGCTGATGACCTCTGCTCGGTTCTGGGTGTTCTTGCAAATATCGGACAAGATACCATGCAGGTTTGCCTTGGCTTTGTGGTTGAGCGAGACGAACATCAATCGCAAGAGAGTGGCAATGCCGGCCTTGTCGAGCATCTGTGCTACTGGTCGCCGCTGTCGGGATTCCCGATTGGCCTCCTCATCACGGGCATTGTCTTGACCATTGAGCACACGAGTGGCTTCAAGAGCACGAGCAAGTCTACCTCCGCCCTCTACTCGAGGTCGTCGATCTCCGAACAGCGCTCGTGCCTCGGCTTGAAGGTCTTCTGGCAAAGCTGCAAGCACTGTGTCGTCGGCGTCCAAGAGCACTGCTTGACGTAGCGCCGGGTCGAGCATAGCCATGAAGTCTGCATTGTTCATCTCTTCTGGTTGTGCAGGAGCAGCATTTCCTTCTTGTTGACGGCGTCGTCGCTCTTCCGCTTGCTCGCGGCGGCGTCGGTCGTGTTGCTCGGTCCGGAGAAGCTCCTGTTGGATCTCTCGAGGAAGTGCCTCCAAGAATTCTCTGTTCAGCTCACTGGGTGGTTCGCCGGCTTCGGCTTGTTGGCTGCGCTGTTCAGCAAATTGAGCCATGACAACTTCCTCCCTCATGTCTTCCGGAAGAGCTTCGATGTACTCGCGATCGATGCCCAGACTAGTGATATCTAGCTCGCGACCTCGGATAGTGATGGTAATGCGCTCGGCCGGAGGCTCCTCCAGATCCGGGACAACTTCTCCTTGCTCAGAAGTTGTGTCCTCGGTGGCTTCTTGCTCGATGCCTTCCATGTCGTTCTCTGAGGCTCCCGCGTTGTCTGCGGCTGCCTGTTCAGCTTGTTCGCGAGCGTGAGCTTCAGCCTCTTCGCGTTCCTTTGCCTCCTGCTCTTCGCGCTCTTTCTTTTCTTGAGCTTCGCGCTCTGCTTTTTCAGCTTCCATCTTCTGGCGCTTCTCTTCGGCTTCTTTTTCAGCAGCAGCTCGACGTTCGGCCTCCTTCTCCTTGCGAATCTTTTCGGCTTCCATAGCGGCTGGTACAAGAGCGCGGCAAATCATGTTGATAACACGCATTGCCTTCTCTTGATACTTGCCGGGGAAGAGCATGCGTGCCTCTTCTTGCCAGCGTGCAGATGTCTGATTCGGGCGGAATTCGACAGCTTGGGCTTCTACGTGGTGGCTAGTTGCGCGATCGTGAATTCGACCAGTCACCGCATCTGCCCAGCGTCCAAGACCAGCCGGGTCGCGTCCCCACATGTTGCGTGTCGCGTCGATGTCGATCATGGCTTGTCCTGCGCCGAGTCGTGACTGCACAAACATCGGAGCAATGGCACCAGCAAGATGAGGCACAGCACCAGCGTCGACTACAAGATCCAGGTGTCCAGGGCCGTGACCGTTTGCACCAATGTTGGCGACTAGGTCCTGCAGCACCTGATCTCCAGCTCGTGGAACGAAAGCACGGCGAGCGTAACGTGTGGCGGCAGCAAGCTCCATGGCTTCAGGGTCGCGTGGAGGAGCGCCAGCTCGTTGAAGGAGAGGATTGATGCCGTCCTCATCACGCGTGTTAGGCGTAGCCCTGTGCGATCTGCTGAATGCACCACCCATGGGACGTAATTGGTCGCCGCCTATCAGACCCATCACCTCGCCAAATCCGCGATGGTGATGGTGGTGATGATGATGGCCACCTCGCAGGATTGCTGGTGGCTGTACGTCCCACGTCCAACCGCCGTCTTGTTCGTCATCTTCGTCCTCTTCAATCTCAGGTTCGAAGCCGTAGTCTTGCTCGTCTTCCTCTTCATCGTCATCTTCTGGGGGCATTTCGTCTTCAAAGAACTCTTCTTCGCCGGCACCCAAATCGATGCGGACGATGGGGTCTTGATCGCCGCCTTCGGATATGTCCTCTGCACCAACATGGCCAACATGACCAACAAGTCCGTCTGGAGACTCGTCATCATCAGCAGGAAATTGGAGGTTGATTCCTTCCTCCCAATCGCCCTCATGGTCGCCAAGGCTTGCATTTTCATCATCGCCGGTGATCTCCTCCAAGTGATCGAGGAAGGCATGACGATCGGCCTCTTCATCGTCCTCGTCATCGTCTTCCTCATCGTCGTCAGAATCGTCAGAATCGTCGTCCTCATCTTCCTCATCCTCATCGTCCTCGTCGCCCATCATGACATCGATCTCCATGTCAACATCGCCAGGCACGCCTTCGATATCGCCCATACCGTCGAGATCTTCGTCGTCGTCGTCATCGCTAACCACATCGCCATGCTCGACGATCTGTTCCTCTTCGTAGTCCATGCCATCGTATTCCTCGTATCCCATTTCATCGTCCTCGTCTTCATCTTCATCCTCGTCGTCATCCTCAAGCTGGTCAGCGAGCGAAGTGTCACGAAGAAGGTCAGGAGTGTGTTCACGATCATCCTCTTCGTTGTCAGAGACTGATGTGGCAGAGGATATTTCGTCTTCTCCAGTGCCGGATTCTGTAGACGAGGACAATTCCGCAGACTGACTAAGGATGACGCCGAGGTCAGTGAGTTGCTTAAGCGGGCCCAAGATGTACTTGACGGCGCGCTTCGCATTGGGAAAGTTGAGATCCAGCTCGGCGATGGCAGATGTCAAGGTCCCGATGAAGTTCTTCTCATACATCAGCCGACCAATCTGCTTGTGAGCGCTGTGGGCACCAGCTGAGACTACGTTCGACCTCGGCATGTCAACTTTACTGTTCAGCATTCGATTGAACAGCTCGCCAAGCGCCAGAAGTCGCGAGTAGCGAAGATCAAGAGATTCAGCCGACGAGACCGCTTCCTTGAATGTTCGTAGAGCGTGTTCAAGGACAAATTTCCTCACGAAGGTGAGCTCGGCCTCATGCTCGGCAAAGTCGGCCATTGCAGACGGGTTGCCAGCCTGCCGCTCTTGCGTCCTCGTGCAAAGTGCGACCAGGACCTGGGTAGCCCAATGGGAAGTAGCGGCCTTCTTGCGGTGCGATACATCATCGCGATGTTCCAGGGTGCCCACTGGCAAGAGATTATTCAGCAGATAGTTGAGGGTACCCGCACGCGGCTTTGAAGGTGTCGCGGGCTGAGCTTCCGACTTGCGCGAGAAATTGATGAATTCGACCTTGGTCTTGTTGTAAGAAGCAAGAAGTTCGCCAAGGCACTGCAGAATGAAGCAGCGATATATGTATATCGTGTGCTCTTCGGGCTTGAAGGCGGGCTTGCTAGTCTTCGATGGTTCGGCTGCGGCGACTGGCGTACCATTGACTTGTGACGATGCAGGCGTTGCGTCAGACATTTCAATGTCCGGCGATGCGCTCTGCGAGGTCGACTTGTCGTCGGCAGTGTCTTTTGCTGCAGACGGTGCATTGTCTTCAAGAATTCGATAGTTGGACAATTCACGCAGCAGAAACTGGATCACGCCATCTGTGGTCTCTGCTGTTGGGGCTTTGGGCTCTACCATCTTCGGTGGCTCAGAGCTCTCGCCTTCTAAAAGAGGCATGGAATCGTCCTCTGATTTGGGCTCTGGTGTAGTAGGACGCTTGAGGGTAAGCTGTTGGCCTCGATTTGGATGGCCATCAAAGCGTGGTATTTCTACTAGCTCGCTCGTGATCTCAACAAATATCTTCGGACTCCGGATGGCGAGATGGTAGAGATTGCGCGTGTAAGAAGTCGTATCCAGTGGCCGAGAAGACCTGTGGTTGGCGAACGCCATGCGGATGTCCATTCGCATGTTTTGGCGCAAAGTCTCATCGTCTTCAATCATGTGGCGGAGGATGACCATGAACACGGTCTGGAGCTTCTCGTCCACAGAGCCTGCGAGCTGCCGTATCATAGTGAAGAGTCTATTCAGAGTGAGTCTGTCGGCCAGTCGCAGAGCCAGCTCGCGCGTCCGAGTCAAAATCATCATGACGCGAGAGACAGAAAGCGCCAACGAGGCATTCTTGCCTATTTTTGGAAGGAGACCGATAAGAGCATCAAACAACTGTGAGCGCACTTCCTGCGACACAATGAGCTCTGTTTGAGGCGGGTCATCCAGTGGCTTCATGGGATTGTCGAGAGGAGGCGCATCCCAGGGCATCTCGGGAGGCTGCTCGTCTTCAGAAAGAACTTTCTCAATGATGAGCAAGACCGTCTCGATCCATGGAGCATCACCGGCTTTCTGATCAGGACTAAGCTCGATCCAGTCGACGAGGATTTCGAAGTTCTCCTTCAGATCAGAAAGAGATGCTTCAAAGAAGTCCCGATCTTGGAGAATGAGTGCCACAAGATGTGCGTAAGCGTGAATCTTTGAGCCGGACTCCACACTTGCGTCTTCACCTTTGAGTGATATGAGTGAGGATACCAATGTGGTGCTGATCTCCTCACGGGTGCTCTGCTCCTGGCTGGATTTCATGACGGCAGCTTGTATTAGATCTGCAAGCTCAAAGGCCATGGTCCGCTGGGTGCTCAGCACATCGAGACAGCGGTCTATAAGATCCTCGCGCAGCTCCTGTCGCTTATCATCAAGGTCGTCCACCGTGACAAAAGGTTGGCGAGTGTCCTTGGCCGGGATCCCGCCGAACATGCTCTGAATAGCCGCACCAACTTCTGGGCCAACAAGTTCAGCCAGCACTTCATCTCGAAGTGTGCCAGAAGATCCGTTATTCTCTTCATCGGAAACCATGTCGCTATCGGAGGACATGACAACTCGCGTTTGTCGATCATCGTCAGTACTGACAACTTCCGCGTGAAGTCCTCCGCGATCATCAGCATCCTCCATCTCAATAGAGCCGGTATCGTCTGCGGACGTGGTTGACACTCGTGGCTCAGAACGTGGTCGTCCCGAGGCTGAGCTGCCTGCTGCGGGGGCACCATCATTGGGAAGCACCTCACCGTCTGGAATTGGGAATCGAGGCGCTCGTGGGTCCTTGGTCCTTAGCTCGCAGTATGCCTCCGCATGATGACGGTTGTTGTTGCAACGATAGAGAGCCTCCCGAGCAAGTGACTTGTCATACTTTGAGAGCTCGTCAAGCCCAGCAAGATTGGTCAACTTGAACTCAAGCTTATTGGCAGGTACGCGTCGATGAGCATTCGCCGTACGTCTGAGAGCACGTTCCTCTCCCTCAGCTTTCAAGATCAGACGAAGAATGTCCACAATTGATCGCATGTTGGCATCGCTGAATTTTTCGAGGTCCGGAGAGTGCCAGATGTCGCTGATAGCCGGCAACACTGCATCACGGATCTCGACCAGGAGTTGTCCGGGTTGAAAATAGTCCGGCGCATCGGGCTTATTCAGGGCGATTACACTCGACTGTGGTGCTTCGTTGATGCACTTCGGACGCACGATCTGGCCGTAGAAGGTTAGAATGGACTGGATTGCGTCTTTGACTGAAGGTTCGACTTTGTTCTCGTCCTGCTGCTTGACTAGCACCTTGACGAAACGAGTCAAATAGCCATTTAGCTTCTGGAACCCTCCGAGTTGGCAGAACTTGTTCATCACCAGTGTCAAGGCCTCCTTAGTCCCAAAAGCCTCCATAGAGTACGAGTTCCTGAGGAGTATGCGACCGATCACAATCAGCATCTGCGACACATACTTCGTCTCCAAGAGTTCTTCTTCAGGCTTGTTGCGGCGAAACTCAAGCTCCCAGATCATGGCCTGTGCAAGGTGTTCTGCGACGGCCATTGCGTGTTGCTTCAGCAATGAATCGCTGCTACGCTTCGTGACGATGGCCTGACCGAGAGAGTGAAAAAACGAGTCAATCCCCATAGGTACTTGGCTCAGAAGATATCGAATCGTCCGGCAGTTCTTGAGGGCGAGAGTTGATTTGCGATCCTCGTCAGAGGCAGGGGCAGTCGAAGTACTGGTATCATTGCTTTGAGAGCGCGTAGAGTCTGTTCGCTCAGATGCGATCTCCACCACACTATTGGCGTCGATTCGCCGCATCACGAAAGGCTTCGGCTCGGTGCGCGCTTTCTGGTGCTCGGACATGTCGCGCTGCAGGATCAAATTTTCCCAGACGCAAGCCGCATGAAGCTTGCTCAGCTGATCAACCAGGTCAATGTAGACGTCGGTCAGGATGAGGTTCGTAAAAAGATGGTTGTTCTGGTGGCCATGACGCAGCGTGTATGGCGGTGGTGCAAGGGTCCTACCAAGTACGTGCGTGAGGAGATGCGCGTTCAGCAGGCTCTTAACCACAGTGGTCCCATGGAGACCATCTGGGAAGGGTGATTCCCCAGATTCAGTCATGTTGATGAATTTGCTGAAAGAGCCGTCTCTGCTCTCGCTGTCCATCAGGAACTTCAGGCCCACGGTCGCCTGTTGCGTTCTTCGAACGATGTTGGGCAGAACCAAGGGAAACCGTGCCTCGCACATCGTCTTGAGCACGTGGGTGATCTTGCTGAACAGTGGGAATGCGACCAGATCGTAAGGGTTACTTGGCGACATGGCAAGATCAAGCAGAATCTCTGCTCCGGACTCATCGCAGAAATAGCCACACATCCCGCTATTGTGGAAGAAGCCGTCCAGGAACTTGAAGCAAGCACTAAGATAGGGCACACCAGGTGCTCGCTCGTGCTCATCCTCGGAGTTGTCATCCAGGCGAGTATTGGTTCTCAATGATGGAAAGAATGGGCGAGTACCTGCGAGTGCTTGATCATAGTCGTCGGCAGAAGCACCTTTGAGTGCGGCACTGCCACCTGAGATGGCGGCTTTGCCATTTTGATTTTCCCAAAGCTTTGCGCCGGCGCTCTTCTGCTCTGCCAGGATGGCAGTGAGCTCTCTTAGACGCTTGAGCATGTTGATTACCGCCGCCATGATCTGTTTCTTAAGTCGCGGCTGGTGGCGCGACAACTCGTCGAATGCATGTCCAATCGTGGTTGCTGTTTGTGCTTCATCTTCCATAGCTCGTACGTGGGCTGGCGAGAGGAAAATGTCAAAGTACTTCACAAGTGCACCAGAAGCCTGGAACAGTTGCATGCCTGACTCGTTCAAGCATATTGCGCCAAAAGCAGTGGGTATGTCACTCATGACCTCGCCCACTGGGAGAATGCCAGGTACGGAAGGATGGATCGGCTCGCCGTCTGGAGCTGCCTCAATCTTTGCAGTTTCTGAAGGAAGCACGATTTCTCCGAGCGATGGGAGCTCTTCTGGAATCTGTTCTCTGGTGATTGACTCGAGCAAGCTCTTGCTGAGACCAGCTTCTCCGATCACCTGATAGCTCGTTGGTTCGTTGTGAATGAAACTGCTGACGATGTTGACGGCACCACTCCATACGTTTGAGCCAAAGATCTGAGCATTTTCGATGACATTCCGCAATGCACCAAGGATTTGCGGCGTATCGATCAGGTTTCTGAGAAGTCGATCTGATCCTCCAGTATTGTGCTCGAACATGTGTACTGTGTTCTTGAACAATTGACGGAGGACTGACTGCTGATAGAATGGGATGTCGTAATCGACAACCTTCGACTTGTGCTTTGTAGGAAGCCCATGGCCCTTGCGAGAGCTCTCCAAAGCAGTGTTGACTTCGAACGCCGTGAGATCCGCGATGATATCTAGACCCTTGACATTTGCTAGAGTCTGGAAGGCAGTTGGTATACCATGGATGAAACTGTCGAAGAATTGCAGGATTCGCTCGTGAAAGCGCTCCGCACGCAATGTACGAAGGTTCAAAGACTCCACCAGAATTCCAATGATCCCAGCATTGACCATCTTCTCGCCGAACCTCGCCTGCCCACTAGATTGCAGAAGGCTGTTGACTAGGTCAAACGAAGCCAGTCGCCACTCGCTCTCTTGGAGTTCGGTGTGCTTGTCTTCATTTTCCTTCTCCGCAAGTGTACCGATGACTTTCCTAAGTTCATAGTACAGAACGCCATGGTTGACGGCGATCGACAGCGCGTCAGCTACTTCGTTGACTTTGTGCCGAATCTTGGTCAGTGCATCGAGGGTCATGATGACCGTCGTCTCACTTTGGAGAGTGAGTTTGCTCTGACCATTTGTTGAAGGCTGTAACAAGTCACAGAGCTGCTGCGCAAGATGGAATCGACGCGGCTCATCGCCATCTGCAATGCCAATCTTCTCCTGAAACCGTGATTCGCTCAACGCAAACGCCATGTTCGCGATCGCGAGGAGACGAATCTCGAGTATCTGTTGGTCATTTGCTTCGTCGAACGCTTTGGCAATGCGCACACGATTCAGCAATTCATAATGAAGCTCGGCGGGCAGGGCTGGCAATGCGTCTTTGACAAGCGACCATGCTGGATTAGCGAGCACCTTGGTTGCGGGAATGTGAAAGAGCTTAGGCGAGTTGTCTGAAGCACTGTCGGCCTCGCGAGACTTCACTGGTGTCGCCGACAGATCATCAGCGCTGATGGATCGTTCCCCGGGAGAGGGACGCTCTCGCGATGGCCCCAGATTTGATGTCCGCCGAGCTGGCGTAGGAGTCGAAGGAGAAGCATCGACTGCCTGTGTGCTTGTTGCTGGCCGCGAAATTGCCGCTGGCGATTCATAGAAACTCATTGACACGGAGCACAGCTCGTTCTTGGTCGACGCCGGGAGCGTGTCCTTGGCGATGGCAACAAGATCAGCTGGATTGAACGTTGAGACCTGTGAAACCTTCTCTCTGCTCTTTCCAGGAGTCTGAACATGGCTTGGCCCGGAGCTTTGGGGCTTTGGAAATGGCGAAGCAATCTTGTGCAAGTTGTCCAAGTTGATTGCATAGTGGTTTTGAAGAAGCGCAGCCTGACTGCTCGGGTGATGATTCTTGAACCGGGCGACTTGATATCGCTGCGCCAGACGTAGACCCAGCTTCAAGCATAAGCGCAGGAGGCCCAGATCGGTGGTGTGGAGAAGATCATTGATGTGTGCACTGCTGGCGTAAAGGCTGCGATTGCCACAGTTCTCTAGAAGTATCCGCGTGAAGTGCAGAATCGCTTCGATCAGCTCGCGATCACCCTCGAACGAAAAGCCAGCCGCATCCAGCTCGTTGGAGTCCGGAGATGTGAACGGGATTGGCCTGTCCTCCTCAATATCGCCCTTCTCGAGCACGCGTCGGTGGAAACGCTCCGTCTGCGGCCCCTCGGTGAGAGAATATTCCTTGTTGAATATTTCGAGCACATGATCGAAGCGATCAAGTAAAGGAATCCAGTGATAGAGATCACCTCGCGGTAGTGGCCAGTGCTGCGGGAATGTGTCGAGATATGCAGGTAGCTGGTGCAGTGGCACCTCGGTTGCCTCTTTGACGAAGTCCTTCACATACGGCGACTGTGTGGCCGTGTGTCGCTCCGTGGCGACCTTCTTGATCCTCCCCATGGCGCCAGGCGCCGCGAATAGCGCGGTCCTGGATGGTGTGTCCTTATAATGGCGCCACCTCTTTCTGGACCAGGCCCGTGGTCGTTATGATGGATCCAGATGGAGCGTCGGGCGCGGCGCTCAAGCTTGGGTCGGCGGGCGCAGGCGTGGAGCAGATGGTGGTGATGGACTGGGATCGGCTTGCCGAAGATTCAGGATGAGAGGAGATGACCTCTTGCCTGTTCGTCGTGGAACTCGCTGACGTCACGCGTGCGGTGTATTTCTCGAATGGAGCAGCGGTGTCGACTGCTGTGAAGTGCAGAATGAAGCGAAGAAGCCTCTTTGCTGTGGTGCTGAGGCAGGTAGAGTAAGTAATCGGTGCGGCGTTTGCTCGCTGGTGAGTCCGCAGTGTGTATGCGTGCAGGCAATACAATACACCGGGGTCTCGCGGGCTAGCAGATGCGCGCGTGCAACAGTTGGTAATCGAGTCTGCGGCAAGATATTCCTGCTGTTGGAGATGGAGTTGTAAGTGACAAGCGCGAACGCTGCTAAGGCAAGTTGATCAACTTCAGGTTCATTCGAAGCTCTTCCGTGCTTGCTTGCCTGACGCGAACTAGCAAAGCACGGGCCTTCCGTCACTTTTGTGGAGATCTCACTTTTTTGGCACATGCACGTCAGACAGACTTCACGACACAATCAGCTTCCACCTTCACCTTCACCTTCACATGCACTGCCTCGCAATATTGATATCCATCATCTAATCAAGGCCGACTGATTGTTCTGTCATATCCACAAATCTACAACACTACAGATCCAGCTCAACCGGCGCGTGTATAGCCATGTCCCCTTGCTATGCTACGTCCACACGGCCTGCGGAAAGCTCGCAGGTATACATGAAGTGATAATGTCGAAGCTTAGTGACTGCGAATCGCCTACAAAAGCCTAGCTGCTGCCTCTAAGCACATGGGAACACCAGTCTGGCCCCTCGACCTGACATTCTCTGCGGCCTCTAGCTCTCAACCTTTCCATCCGAGCCCATCATATACGCGACAGTTGAGTGCAGACGACCTTCACTCCAGGACTGAATCGAAAGGCTACCAGGATTGGGTTTGATCCGGAATCAAGATGTCATTGTTGGCTTCCCATTCTGGCGATGGCCATTGTCAGGACGACATCATTCACCAGGCCTATTGTTCTAAAACTTCACCTGATTGTTCGGCGCGTAACTATTGTGCGCTTCTCAATCGACAGGCCGCACAATAGAGCTCGTAAGTATACAAAACTTCGTCTCATCCGGAAGTTCTTTCTTTATCCTCGATCATACCAACCTTCCGCATTTGGTCTGCTTTGTCCGACTTCTCGCAATCACCTCTCAGAAGCCACCACACTCAAGCATCTAACATCAACACCATCCAATATGGCAAAGCGCAAGGCTACCGAGATCGAGGCCAGTTCCTCTGACCAGCCAAGCAAACAAGCCAAGCTCACACAAGATGAGCCTCTACTCAACGATGACACCCAAGCCTCTCACGGCGATGCTGGGATAAACAAAAACACCACCGAATCTGGAAACGGCACCCAAGTTGAAAGCGCTGCAATCACCCCAGAGCAAAGCGCAGGCGCCGCAACTCCAAGCTCGCATCACGACGGTGCTACCGACGACGCAAAGCAGGACTCGACAGCCACCAGCGAGGCGGAGAAGCAGACCAAATCCAAGAAGAAGGGCAAGGCTGCGATGAAGCCAAAAGCGCCAACCACCAAAGCACCTCGCAAGACTCGCTCCAAGAAAACCACTCCAGCTGAGCCTACCACGCCACCTCCAGTAAAGCCAAAACGCATTAACAAAGTCGTCAAAGCCAAAATCGAAACCATCACTTCATTCCTCAACTCCATCGATGATTCCGAAACAGTCCTCGAACGTGACTCAGCCAACACTTCCCTCATCACGCTAACGAAATCCCACCTCATCGCCGCACTCATGACCATGCGCCTCGACTACGGAATCGGCGACCCAATGTGGGCCGACATTTCCACCGACGTCCAGGAGGCCGTGATCCGTGAATTCGAAGCACCCCTGAGAATCTACACGACGGAATGGATGGTGATCGATGTAAGCATCAAGACCGAGATCGAGAGGCAGATCGAGCAGAAGATTGGAGGCTGGGGATTGGAGGATGCTAAGCTTTTGGAGGTGGAGCTGGAGATTCACGGAAGGAAGAGGGAGACGGGAGCTGTGGTGCATTTGATTAAGAAGGTGGAGGAGGGAATGGCGGCTGATGAGAGTAAGGAGGTTGAGAAGAGGGGAGTTTGTCCTATGCCGAGGAAGGATGTGGTTTAGATTGATTGAGACTTTTGAGGTAGAGCATGAATATGTCGTTTCTTCTTGCCAAGAGAGAACTCATACCCCCGTGTGAACTTGTAAACGTACGGCTCAGTTTTGGTTGTTGCCGGCTGACAGTACCAGATGTAATGCGCGCCGAGACGTGAGACCAATGCTGAGAAAATTGATCCTACTGGTTCGGAAATCACCGGAGCTAGCTCAGGTTTCCTCAGACCGATAGTCTGTCGGTCTGTCCAGACTACCCAAGACAACAACGAAATTCTACAGACGTCGGAATTTGCACCTCGTCAGATCGTATTTAGTAGTTACACAAACTTGATGATGAACACAATTTTCACATCCTCCGAACACCAAATGCGAGTTATCAAAAAGGCCGAATGTTTTCGTTCCTTACCTCATTGATGTGAAGATTAACGCCTTGTGCTACCACGCTGAACAGCATTGATCCCTCAATTCCGCCACACTCAGCACCTTCCTATACACGAGAAGGCTTCACTCTCACCAGCATTCATGTCCTCCGTCATGTCGCATTCTTATGGTTTAGGAATATAAGATTCCTCACTCGTCCCCAAACTAACCTCCCTCCCCAAACTCGCCGGCGGAGGCTGCAACATTTCCAAATCCCCTTGCTCTTGTCCTCGTCCTGCACCTCGTCGTAAACCCGCCTTCTCCGGGGAGCAGACCGCAATGAATTGCTGATGGAAAATACATCCCTTCAAAATATCTCGTATGTCCAGGGTATGTACCAGAGCTCTCTTGAACGTCATCTCTATAGGTCTGGCGACAACTAGACCATCGGAGCATTTTGTGTAGATGTATTCTTTGGCGCCGAAGGCGAAGAGGAAGAGGATACTGAAGAGGAACATTTCGATGACGCCGAGGAAGCTTGGGAGACCGTATTTCCAGTCGTAGTAACTGATTTGGTCGGTGGGTTTGATCGAGTCGTTTTTGATGAGCATAGAGATGATTGGTTCCTGGTTTTCAGTCAGCTGAGTTTTGTATGAAATATTCGTGGTATCGACTCGCCTGCACAGCTTGCACGAAGACTATGATCTTGAATGCCAAGAATTTTAAGAATGCGTTTCGTGGTTTGAGCAATTCCTTTAGACGTCTGTAGAAGCTGAGGGTGCCGATGATCCAGGCTATCAAGGTGATTATGTTCGCAATCTGGATTCCAGTAGGTACCTCGTCGAGTGGACAGGCGGTGGCATGTGAGATCCACTCTGCTAGCGCGATAGCAATACGGGCAGGCAGAATCTGGAACACCATGATGTAGTGAACGTAGAACCAGCGGAGACTGCCATGGTGATGCTTGTGCTTTTTCTTGCCGATCGTTTTATGGCGGACCAGGCTGTCGAAGTAGGCGTGAACCTCGGTGGTAGCCGATGCTGCTTGTGCCCCTATAGCGAAGGCAAAGAAGAGGAGGAAGAGGCCGATGAGAGGTATTGCTTCGTAGAGGTCGGCGAGCGGTTTAAGATAGCCGGTCAGGTCGTAGAACCATACACCGAAGAAGTTGCAGACTGCGAAGACGATGGGGGTGAGGATTATCCGGACGACTTGTCTTTGTTCGTAGGCACACGAGAAGTGTTTGAGGTGCCGAACGATATTTGCAACGGAGACGAGGATCGTCAGGATGGCGAAGACAGCTGATATGACCGTGATAGTCTTATGGTACTGTTACATCGTTAGAGTAGCACCTTGAATGCACCATAAACTGCCGAACTTACGGTCCATGATCCTGAGTATGGTTCAGAGGCGGTCAGCTCAACGGGTAAGGTGCAGGTATCTTTTCCCTGCTGTATGATTGCATCGTAATCAAGAGACATGTCCCTGAGGCTCGGAAGAGGCGATACTACTCCTCAATGGACATGTATCTGTTTGCTGCTGACGATGAGTGCCTCAAAAGTTCTCGCTCTGTATTGATGCAACGAGCACCGGCGGGTTTCCACCTTTTGCAGGTTATGTAGTCTCTCCATATTGGAAACAGAATGTCGGCGATTACGACGGCCGAGAAACGCGTACATGTAGCTTCAAAACAAGCATCCAGGTACAACTTGGAAACTCAGCCTTGCCATACAGCATGAGCGGAATGCAAGTTATCACAATGGGTTGCACAACGAGAAGCTTTGGCAGAGGTTCGGCGGTGGAGATGTCCTAGGGTGTGCACAAGTGAGGTCGGCGACGAAAACATGCTGAGGGCGATGCAGATGTACAGCGTTCTTGTAGGGATGAGTTGTCGAATGAAACCCTCCGGTTTAGCCGGGAGGCAGTGTTTTGACGCACGTTGGTGACTTGGAACCGTATCGTATGTATACGATGTACGAAGGACCCGCTTAGTCAAATGTTGGCAGGCGCGATGGAAGTCAAAAACAGCCTAGTGGTGTGGAGTCTTCCGAGAGCCGAAAAGGTAATCATCGCGGCGTGGTTCGAGTTTCACGCCGCCCAGCGCACTCGTTTCCTCCTTGACCACCTCACTGCGGTATCATCACCAACACGCAGGAACTGTCCATGATGCTGTGGCAGAGCTCCTCGTTGCGCTCACGTCGCAAAGCATCACAACATGCGCATGTCGGTCTGTATTCCCAATCCTGCGCCGACTGTCCTGCCTTCTGCTGGAAAGACTATAAGCGTTCCAGTTGCTACTCTCGTAAGCCTTCAACATACTCACATTCATCTAATCGAAATCTCCTACATCTCAGCGTTCAATCTCAGCGTTCAAATATTTCCTATGTCATTTGATACCCTTCCTCATCGCAGCACTCCCACCATGGCCAAGAACCCAAGAGACAACATTCCTTCGCCGCCAGGGCTACCTCTGGTCGGCAATCTCTTGGATATCCAAGATGAAGTGCCCATTAGAGGACTGGAAAATGTTGCGGACATGTACGGTAGCGGCATCTTCAAGCTGAACATTGTGGGTCGGGAAAGGTTGTTCGTCTCCAGCGTGGCCCTTCTGGACGAACTATGCGACGAAAAGCGATTCTGGAAAGCTCCTGGCGATGGATTGAATTCACTCAATTCGAAGGGGAAAGATTCGACAAAAGGCCTCTTCAGTGCTGAGAGCGAAGAGACGATGGACTGGCAACTGGCTCATCGAATTCTCATGCCCGCTTTTGGTCCACTCGCAATACAAGATATGTACGACGAGATGCATGATATTGCATCGCAACTTGTCTTGAAATGGGCGCGTCTAGGCTCCTCTTATCGAATTCCAGTCACCTCGGATTTCACTCGCCTTACGCTTGACACGATCGCATTGTGCGCAATGGACTACCGCTTCAACAGCTTCTACCAAGATGAGCTGCATCCATTTGTGCAATCAATGAACAACTCTCTTGCGGCATCTTCCGACAGAATGAAGCTCGGAACACTTGCCAAAAAGCTTTTGCCTTGGGACAAGAGTGACCAGAAGCTCGCTTCGGACAGGCAATACATGACTTCGGTCTCGAAAGAGCTTGTCCAGTTGAGGCGTGATAACCCGACAAATAAGAAAGATCTTCTGAACGCCATGGTCAATGGGAAGGACCCGAAGACTGGTCAGATGATGAGCGATAACCTCATTGCCTCAAATATGACGACTTTCTTGATCGCAGGACATGAGACCACGAGTGGCCTCCTCAGCTTCGCCTTCCTCTTTCTTCTACAAAACCCTGAGACGTACTTCAAAGCCCAGCAGGAAGTCGATCGTGTCGTAGGCAGAGGCAAGATCAGCGTTAAACAATTACAAGAGCTCGACTACATCAACGCTGTTCTCCGGGAGACACTCAGGCTGTGTCCTACCGCTCCAGCGTTCACCCGTGCCATTCGGAGCGATAATCCAAATGATGTCGAAGAGCTTGCTGGCGGCAAATACGCCATCAATCGCGACGATAAAGTTCTTTGCATGATCTCAAAATGCCAGCGCGATCCTGAGGTCTACGGCGAAGACGCAAATGATTTCAAGCCCGAGCGGATGCTCGGAGATGCTTTTGACAAGCTGCCCAAGTCAGCATGGAAACCGTTTGGCACAGGTTTGCGCAGCTGTATCGGCCGCGCATTCGCCTGGCAGGAAGCACAGCTGATCATGGCGATGATCTTGCAGACCTTCAATCTCAGACTGGACGATCCTGGCTACGAGATGAAAATCAAGCAGACTTTGACCATAAAGCCGGACGGCCTTTTCATGCGAGCTACGCTCCGGGAAGGCATCTCGGCTTCGACCTTACAAACATCACTTACCTCATCCGGCGAGGCTGTCAGATCCGCCGTAGAAGGAAGTATCACCAGAGTGGACAGCGGCATGGAAGACGCAGCTCCGATGACTATTTTATACGGAAGCAACACGGGGACGTGTACTTCTCTTGCTCAGAAGCTTTCGCTCGAGAGTAGACGACATGGCTTCAGCGCTAAAGTGATGGAGCTAAATGATGCTGTGGACTTCGTTCCGAAGGATGGACAGCCCGTCGTCATCATCACAGCTTCTTATGAAGGTCAGCCCACAGATAATGCGGCTCAATTTGTGAAGTGGCTCGAGATGCTTGACACCAGCGACCAGAAGCTGAAGGACGTGGACTATGCCGTCTATGGGTGCGGCCATCGGGACTGGCGTTCCACGTTCCATAGAATACCGAAGCTTATCGATGACCTCTTCCAGATGAATGGAGCTAAGAAGATCGCTGCTGCCGGACTCGCAGACGCTGCTGCCGGAGACATTTTCTCTCAATTCGAGGACTGGACGGACAAGGAATTCTGGCCAAGTATTGCACCATCTTCAGAAGGTCTCAAAGAAGCTCCAGAGCTAGAGATGGACATTGCTGTTCAAGAAAGAAGCACATATCTCCGACAAGATGTTAAGCAGGGCACTGTGAAGAGAAGCTGCCTTCTGACCGCGGAAGGTGAACCCGAAAAGCGACATCTGGAGGTGAAGCTGCCTGATAATATGACATATGAAGCAGGAGGTGAGTCAACGAAGACGCTGTGTGCTTGAATATACTAACGAACACAGACTATCTGGCAATCCTCCCACTCAACCCTCAGCATACGGTGGCCCGAGTAATGAAGCATTTCAAGATCTCGGCCTTCGCCACGACGAACATCAAGCCAGATTCTGCAACATTCTTGCCCACAGGCATGCCATTGTCGATCGTGGAACTCCTCAAAGGCTTCGTCGAATTGTCCTTGCCAGCGACGAAGCGAGACCTACAGACATGCGTCGCATCCACAAGCGAACCAAACGAGAAGGCAGCACTCCAAGCTCTACAGCAAGACAAAGCCTTTCAAGAAATGAACGAACAGCACATTTCCATTCTCGACCTCCTTGAAAAATACCCTTCAATCTCAATCAACTTCAGCACCTTCATCGCCATGCTCCAACCCCTCAAACCTCGCTTATACTCCATCTCCTCATCCCCTCTAGTCGACCCAACATCCTGCTCCATCACCTACGGCGTCATCGACGAAGACTCTCGAAGCGGCAACGGACGCTACATCGGCGTCACAGGATCCTACCTATCAAATCTCCAACCCGGCGACGAAATCTTAGTCTCAGTCCGCGCCACAAACAAATACTTCCGCCTCCCCACCGATGTTTCACAAACTCCCATTCTCCTCTTCGGAGCCGGAACCGGAGTCGCACCGTTCAGAGGCTTCATCCAAGAACGCGCGGCTCAAATCGCTGCGGGACGTAAACTCGCTCCTGCGATCATGTTTATGGGATGTCGTTCCTCGACTAAAGATCGTTTGTATGCCGATGAAATGGATCGTTGGAGTGAATGCGGAGCTGTGGATATACGCTACGCATTCAGCCGCGATAGCGATCGGTCTGAGGGATGCAAATACATTCAAGATCGGATTTTGCGGGATAGAGAGGATGTTAGTAGATTATGGAGGGCTGGGGCTAAGGTTTTTATTTGTGGTGGGCCGAATGTTTCCGAGGGTGTTGGACTGGCGGCGCAGAAATTGTTGTGGGAGAATATGAAGGCTAAGGGACAGGAGTTGACGGATGAGGAGGTTAGTGTTTGGTTTCAGGAGAGGAGGAATGTTAGATATGTTGTTGATGTTTTTGCTTGATGGAGAAGATAATGATGGATGTTGGTGACGGCCGATTGTTGTTTATGCGGACTCGTTTATCGTTCGGGTATGAAGTTCCGATGGGTTTTATGTAAAGGCGCAAGAAAAGTCAGAACACAGCTTCACTTCTAGTCATCCCACATCATCATGACATTTATTTCTAATGATAATGCTTTTGACGACAAGCCTGTTCGGCTCTTCGGAAACTGCGTTTATGAACCTCACGGGATTACCCTTCACTGTCATGACGGATACTGGATTCATTGTGCCGTCTACATGATACCGCACCATACAAAAGTCATCCACACATCTCATATGCTCATTAGATTCCCAACGCCGACCCCCTTTAGCGATCAGCTTCATTATCGTCTTACTCTCAGCATGTTGGTATTGGATAAGGCGAAGTGTTCCCATCACAATAGTTCTTGTCATAGCATCTGAAAGCCATCAGTTCTTGATTCTGGCAGCCTCGAGACTTGCTGATACTTACGCTCCATACATCTTTCCGCAAGTCATGGCTCGAAGGCATATTGAGGTTGGAGTGCAGGCTGTTGGGTCTTGTGCCGTCACTGGATTCGCCGCAGGCCACAGAGCTGCAAGGTCGATGCTTGACGCCACGACTGTTGATGATGTGATAGAAGCGGAAGTGGCTGATGTGGAAGGAGCCGTTGTTGTATCCGGAACAGCATCGACAGTGATTGAGGCTTCGGGAAGCGCGAGTCTAGGGAGTAGTGCTTGTCTTGGGACCGCAGAGGCCGATGCAGCAGCGATGAAAAGAGCGGTGGTCGCGAGGATCATGACGTTTTGTGTCGTGTTGTGCATGATGGCGGTTGAAGATGCTTGGCTTATGATGATCGATGGCAATGATGTCCAGTTGTCTGGTATCTGGGTTTGATATTCGTTTTACTGTGAAGCATTGCAGACACACAAGACGAGGATGAGCACATCATCATATATCTCAAAGTCTGATCAGCAAATAGGGTCTCACAGGCTAAAATTTCCAAATGCTCAACGAAGCGAGAGGGTGTGTAGTAGTTGTGGAGAAATTGCGTGGTATCGTAGATGACCTTTCCCATCGACGATAGAGCAGCGTAAGGATGAAGACCTTTTTGGGTTGCCAAGTGCGAGGAATGTAGATTTGCTTGGAATGGAAGATCGCCTACCGACGACCGGGTTATCAATTCGTCAGGATTCGGGAGTCATTGCGAGAGTAATATCGAAAGTCTGAGAAACGTGAGCAGTGTGACGAACCGGTACACGGAGTTCGGGACACCGGGTTTCACCAGGACTACTCGCATGAATAGTGCTACTCTCCCAAGCTCTCGGTGACAACTTAGCAGCAAGATGACTATCCCGATGTCCTCAGGCATGCATACGAGTCTCACATACCGGAGGTGCCGATCTGTAAACATGGAGATCATAAGCGATGAGCACCCACAATGGTGTGCTAGCCCCTACCTCCTACCATTGTGAAGTTACACGCCGTGTTCTGACCCGATGTGAGAGAAGGCGTCTCTTCAAGTCCAAATTCTGCTATTTCGCAAGCATCATTGCTCTCATTTGAAGTAGTACGAGGACCTCAAGATCGTTGCGCATTTGACTTGGTGGCTTCTTTGAATTCCCGCTTGACTTCTTCGAGTAGTTCGGGTTGTGTCAACATATCGACAGCGGTAGCAGAAAGAGCTTTGGCAACGCGTAACGCCATGCGGTGGTTCTCTCCCGTCCTCGCAGCTTTCTCAAAGTCTGGCGTATGCGGGCCACCAAGTTGTTTGCCATCCTTGTTTTCAGATCTAATCCAGAAGTTGGGCTGGTCTCACAATCAGCATGCCGCTCAAAGACAAGTGTCGATCACAATCACTCACGCTGATGCTTGGGTACGCGTACGATATGTTTCCTTGATCAGTGCTAGCCATTGTACTTCCAGTAATATAGTCGATTTCGTCCTCTGGAATTTCGCCACCCAACTGATTGAAGGCAATCCGGTATCTTGCTCCTAGATGGCGATTTGGCATCTGCGAAGGGGTGTGTTAGCAATTATGTGCCACCCATCGATATTCGCCTCCACTCACATGATCATCATAGCTTCCTTTCGGTGTCATTTTCAGCTCAGCTCCAGTAGCAGTCGCTCCTGCTTCGAAGCAGGCGAATACTCGCTTCTTCAGAGCATCCAGACGAGCTGCAGTGGACGATCTCACCACAAACATACCAGCTGCATATGCATGTATAATGTTTGGCCGAAGTCCGCCATTGGTGATATGTCCTTGAATGATGTCACCCGGTTCAGTCTGTTGACGCAGCACCGAGATGGCATTGTATGCGGTGATCAAAGCGTCCAAGGCATTTATTCCGTCCCAAGGTCTGGCAGCTGCGTGAGCTTCCTTACCAAAATATTCCACTTTGAAGCTTGCATATGCAGCTGTACGCATTAGAGCACGATCGTGGTCGATACCAGGATGGGAGATGAGGGAAATGTCGACATTGTTGTCTTTGTAAGCACCAGCATCCAGCAACTTTATCTTGCCACCGCCGCCCTGGTGGGAAGTCAGTATAATTTTCGCATGGTACTCCCTGATCTGATGTTGCGATGTTCTATGGTGCAAGAACGTTGCACGTAAGTCTGAGCAGACACACCTCTTCTGCTGGCGTTCCAAGAAGAACCACCTTGCCACCAAGCTTCTTTTCCTCAACGAGCTTGGCTGTAGCCAGGGCACCACCAACTGATGCAATGCAGATAAGGTTGTGACCGCAGGCATGTCCAATGCCTTTCAGGGCGTCGTACTCTGCGTTGAACGAGACGACTGGTCCAGCATCGCCACTATCGTATACGGCAACGAAAGCTGTCTCGATACCATAAGCGGAAGGGGTCACCTTCCAACCTTCTTGCTGTTTCAGGAATTTTGTGAGCACTTCATGCGCATGGTATTCTTTATATCCGAGCTCAGGATGATCATGAACCTCCAGCGAGACCTCGCGAAGAGCGCTGCTCAATGCATCGACCGAATCGGAGATGGAGCTCAGGTACGGAGTGCCGGCTTGATTGCTGTCCACCATGATGAAGTCCTCTTCCATGGCTAGTCTACTTGCGTCCAGAACACTCCGTGATCGAGATGGCATTGATGGATGTCGTGGCTGGGAAGCTCAAGGAAGCTGCCATTGAGATGGGTATGACGTCCGTGCACGCGCTAGTGGTCGACCTCGCCTTTCCCTTCGCCTATCTCTCTTCCATCAATGTCATCCTTTAGATTCATCCAACCATCGCAGGAGACCATCAACGAGGTGGCATCAGCGTTAGCGAATCACCAAAGGAATTGCTGAAGCCTATACCAACGAGCTCCTGGCGACTGACTCTCGTTGTATCTTGGACAAAATGCCCATCAGTACAAAGCCACTGCCGGCTCCACAGTGCAGGCCACCTGCTTGATATGTAAAAACAGTGTGCCCTCTATCGCTGATCCCCATAGAACAACCACGTGTAGCCTTGCCTTGGCCTTTCAATACACACCACCAACAAGCGATGTGAACGGCGAACGAGGAACACGACTATGGATCCATGTTCTTTTCAGGCGCTCTCTGACTTCCTACTGTCCTATGGCGGAAAGAGGCGAGCTTGCACGCGAGGGAGAGCTCTCAATGGGAACAGCGACGCTGGGGGAATCGGAGAAGCAATCAAGATCCAGTTGTGAAAATACGATCATGCCGGTGCATGCGATGGAGATTAGCGCTATTAACAGCTTTTACAGCTCCTGTTCAAGGTCTCCTTCGCGCGAAACCACATGTATGTCATTCGCCCATTCCAGACCATAGCGATTCGGGCAGTCTTTGCATTGCGGAGCACCAAGGCTGGCTCGTCCATGAATTCTTTCTGGGTTCGACAGGTGATAGGTCACGTCTCGAGTCTGTTCTACTCTTTGAGCTGTATGCGAAGGTTCTCTGTATGCCATATGAGACAACTCATGCGATGAGCCGTCTATGAACTGTACCGTCTTACAACCAATGAATTTTGGCGCTGGAGCACATGTTGATGGTGCAAAAGAGCGAAGCCGGATGCGTGGCTGCCATGGTGAGAATTTTTGGACATCTTCGGCTCAAGAGTGTCTTCACAACGGCTTCTCATCGGCATGCTGCCAGAGATATCGGTTCTCATACTCAGTCTTTGGTGTGCATATACCACTGGATGTGTCGGGAAGATCGCCGATTTGGGGCCATCGGCCTGTAGGCAATCTTGCCGTGTACTTCATGCCTGCGCGGCCGCCTGTCTGTACTGCGATGTGCCGGAAACGGAGCAGGGATAGCAGACCACTATCATCGGGACTTTCGGCAGAACTGTACTTCACCAGGCTGCGATACAGCTAGAAAGGATCATGACAGAAAAGCTTCTGCTACAGCTATACTTGAGTACATCAGCCCCTCACCAATTTCTAGGACCTTAAGTAGTTCTAGAAATGCACAGAATAGATTTGGAAGAAAGGAAAAGGTATGTCAAAGCCATAGAGCGTATGCCCCTTGCATGCACGAAGGATCGGGCCGCACTCGTCAGAACATCGTAGCGTGGCTTCAAAGATCGCGAGAGAGAACTCGTCTTCGATGTCGTCGCCTAAACATGATCCACGAGGAAGTCCAATTCACGCCAACTCCATCCCAGCCGGTATTTCTTCGAGCCTCCAAACCCACTTCAGTCCAAATCTAGACCACAAAACAACCAATCTGCTCACTAGATTCGTGCCCCGTTCTAGCAGGGTGCAACTACCTCCATCCATGCAGCGTTCCAAAGGACGTTCTACGAAACCTGGCAACCCACCAGCTGCGAGTTCACCTCAGCCCGCGGGCCTCCAGGTCCTTCTGCAAATCTGTGTGGTCGTATCAAACCAACTACATCACAATGAGCGAATCATTCAATATAGTTCAGATGTCCTTATATGGTAGGAAAACTGTTCCCTTTCACCGCCTACTATTGACTGCTTGCTCTCTATATCTCATCTCCCCATCATCAGCTCAGTCTCAAGCTGGCACATCTGAGCTACTACTTGCCCGCAGCAAATTCACCACACAAGTGCTTTACATTCCATGGCCGGACTAGGGAGGAGCGATTTCGACCAGGGTGATCCCCTGTTCGTCTCTCCAGACAATCTCATGATTGATCATCATGACTTGAACAGCTGCTTTCGAGATTCGCGACAACAGCAACAGCCTAGTCAGTATTCAACCTCAACCCAACAAGCGAGATCAGTTTGTAAGTCCACCATGACCTCAACCTCATCTCCCACTAATAACAAGAACAGCCTTCGCAGAACAACAACAACGACCGAACCTGAGCTTACCCATCCATACTCAACCCGAGTGGCCATTCCGTCCTAACCCTCCTCCCACACCAATATCTCCATTCCGTCCACTAACTGAAGACGAAAGACTCGCATTCCCATGTCTAGGCGGACCAGAAAACTGCTGGAATCCATCACTATGTCCCAAACATCGACAATACCCGGATACCCCCAGTTCAAGCTCCAGAGACTCCGAATCGTCTTCACAAACTGGATGTAGCGCGCAACAAGCACGCCGACGCAGCTGTCCAGAAGGCGACGGCGATGAATCAACTCGCATAGAACCAAAACGCCACTCCACAGCTCCAGAACGCCCTACCACCAACATTCATCACCGCTCGGGCGGAGGTCGTGTCCCTCACAACCTCATCGAACGCCGCTACCGCGATAACCTGAACCATCAAATCGAAAATCTTCGTCTAGTGCTCCCAGCTTTCAAAGACATACAAGATGTCCCTACTTCATATGACCGTGGATCATCCTCTTCCTCCTCGTCCTTCGATTTCTCCCCCCGTGCCCCATCCAAAGCGCAAATAATTTCCAACGCAACAAAATATATCCGCGACATGGAGATTGAACGGAAAAGGTTGATTTCTGCCAATGAGGCATTACAGGATCAAGTCGAAAGTTTACAGAAATTGGTCAGAGGAGAACATCATGATTTGGGGGTTGTGGGGTATTTGAATGCGATGAGTAGGGTTCATTCGCATCATTCGTTGGCGACGCCGTGATGTTGGGATAGCGTTGTGATTTTGGGAGAGGATTTTGTGTGGCATTGGTAGAAAACTCAGCTCCAAGGCATGTTGATTTAATTGATGAAGTACAACAACAAGAACAACAACGACTACCCGCTCCTCTACCCATATCTATGCGGCCCAGACAATCTAAACCATCATCCTCCTCACGTTCCGCCTGCTCAAGCAAGGCCACATCTCTCAACACAAGCAGCCCCATCACTACCAACACAAGTAGCTAAATTCGAGCCCGGTTCCGCAAGACATAAATTCTCCTGATCCACGCAAGTCTCAAGGCATGTTTCCTCTTGGCCAACTTTTCCCCCTTCTTGAGTAATGATGCGACATCTTTCGATACAAGCGACTTCATCGCTAGTACATGTAGATAGATTCGATCCTGGTTGCGAAAGACATTGGTTCAATTGATTTGTGCAAGTTTCCAAGCACGCGTCTTCTTGTGCTCTGCTGCTGACGATGCAAAGTATGAGTGTAAGGAGAATCCAGGTAAGCGTAGGCATGTTTTGGTGTGAGGGAGCTGGTTGTTGTAGTAGAAAAGGGAGCAGGTATTAATAACTTTCTATGCTTATAAGTACAAGGTGTAGTTCTTGATGAGCGCATATATAATAGATTAGATTCCAAATATTAGAATTAAATACTACTACTACTAAGAAAGAGCGTGAACATGACGCACTTTTATTTCAATGACACCGCTAACGATGGCAGAGGACTGCTGTCCCGTAAATCAGCTGCTAGACCTGAGTTGGGTACCGCTTATAACAATGCAGTAGCGGGCATGGAGTTTCAAAGCGTCGTTCTGATTTGTTGGGTTGGGTGCCCAAATCAGGAAGTGATCTTTAGCATTCATGCAGAGTAATGGAGTCGAATTGGAAAGGTTTCGGCATTCATGCAGAGTAGTCTGAGACATGGAGTCGAGTTAGAGGTGGAGTGCTGTCATCGTCATGTGCTGAAGTCGTACAACTCTAGCACAGTACTCAGACTATACATATGATGAGCCAGCGGAAAATCCCCAGCACGCGGCATTATCCTCTACTCCAACCTTTCCAGCTGCCTGCAACCATGAAATCACACTGGTCGTACTTTGCTATAGTCCTGGTGGCAATGACTGGCCACTCTCTATCTTCCCCATTTCCCATCACCCGCCGACAATCAATGACTATAGCAGAAGCCATCTCAGCATGCGGCAGCGAGCAAATGTCGTGCTGCAACAAGTCCAGTGACGATGGTAACAACGGTGGCGCATTGAGTGGATTACTTGACAATGGACTTCTTGGCGAATGTGCCAAACTTGATATAGCCTTGCGTAAGTGATGCAACCTTCCTAAGAACGTGAGTCACAGACTTACCTATATAGTGATTGGAGTTCAAGATCTGCTCGAAGATAACTGTTCTGGCGTTGTGGCTTGTTGCGATGCACAGGAAGCCGAGAGTATTTTGGTATGTCTCGATGTGTTACGACAATATGCTTTTGACTAACTTCCGCAGGAGGGCGATTCCACTGCGTCGTGCACTATGCTGGCGATCTAGTGCGATAGTCCTGGAATACATGATTGTGGGTCAATGAAGTGATTGGGGTGCTTTGCTGTAAATAATGTCCGAAGACAAGAGATCAGATACCGATGATACAAACTATGAACAGAGATATATCCATTCTGCTCAATCCGGGTGGAGAGAGTATGGCTTCCAATTAGCCGTGCGCATTCGAAAAACAAGACCCAGCGTGTAAATTCATAATAACCAGAACAACTCCAGTCGCGCCTCTCAAGCGCCTTGCGGTGTATTTAGAATTAGGCCAAGGTATGTGGTGGTAGTAGTCGTAGTAGTGGTATAAAGCAGTATGTGATGGGCCAAAAGATCCAGGTGTTGTGTGTGCCGCTGAAACGCTATCAAACAGAAATTTTTCCCTACTCCACAGCTCCCTCTCTGTCGTGGATAGTGTAGCCGTGGCTCGGTTGTAGTAGATGTGCTCATGTCCATTCCCGTCATGGCGTTGGAAGCAGTAAATGATCGAATCGCAATATTCACACCTGTGGGATCCTTTCCGTCGTATTCGGATCGCTCCAGTCCGGGACTCTTCTTCTTTCTTCTCTTCTTATAAACAGTACATGTACGAAATGGCGTCGACTTGCCAAATGGCGGTTTGCGATTACCGCAATCAAGGAAATAGATGGTCGAATCCGTGCTCGACCAAGATGTGCGAGGTTACATGACCACACAGCAACAGCCCTTCTTTGGAGCAGACTCGTCTTTCTCGTCGAGGTCGGGTATTCGTGGTGTTGGATTGTGCGGCTCACTCTGTACCTGGAGTTGCGGGGGTATGGGTGAAGGCGCTGCAGAGCGCTGTATCGTCGGCGTGGATGGGATGGTCGGTGTGATCTTGTACCCGCCACTTGTACCAGGTCTTGCGCTGCTTGAGTCACTCCTCGCACTGAGCGGCCACCCACTGCCCAAAGCCGATCCGTTGGGAGACACCTTCTTCGGAGATGGTGTCTTCGCCGGAGACAGCCGCCCATTGATATCTCGATCAATATGCAGCGATAACGGTGGCGGAATCTTCGGTCGCATATCCTCTTCGTTTAGCAAATTGAAGTCTTTGTCGTAGATGGTGCCCGTCTTGCCCTCCTTCTCCCATTTATCTTGCATCATGCGCTTCGCGTGGGTGGGCAGCATTTGCTGGTCGGGTGGCAGTCGCGGATCCGGTTTGTACATGGACGCAATCCAAGGCGGGTCTCCTTCCGGAGTGTAGTGGCTCGTGGAAGGACGTCCTGCACTAGACCCTGGACGTCGAGTTGCCGAAGCAGAAGGTGCTCGTGGTTGTGGGATCGTCGAACCTGTAGCAGAACCTTTCCGTCCAGTCGGTGCCGCCTTCTTGGGCGACCTTGCTTTCTTCGGTGAGCTCTCATCTGCAGAGGATCCCTTATTCGAAGAGCTGCCTGGAGGCGTTACTCGCTTTGATTCCGGGTCGTCCAAGAGCACAGCGCTACTGACACTCCCACTCCGGACTTTGCGCGCGTACTGTTGCATGTCATCCCAGCTACCGCCTATACTTTGGCTTCCAGCTCGGCTACGCGGAGCCAGATTCTCTCGCTCGACAACTTGCTGCGGCACCGGAGCAGGGCTGACTCTGGAGACGGGTATTCTGGACGTGCTGGGCCGAGCACTATGGGTTGTTCTCTGGACAGGCTGCTCCAGGGCAGGTTCGTTGTAGGTGTATTCTGGCTCTTCCCGGGCGTCCTCGTAGCGTGTCTCTTGACGTGGTAATCGTGGAGCTTCCTCATGCTGAGGCGAAGTGGCAGGAGAAGCGACGCGATTGAACGTCTGCTCATACTCCTGCTGCGACGGGTAGGCCGCGGCATACTCCTCGTCGTGCCCTAGCTGAGTGACATGCTCCTGAGTCTGTCTGCGTGAGGCGGAGCGACTGACAGGACGACTGGTCTTGCCTTCTTCGCGTCCAGGCCCAGCACTCTGGGATCTTCGAGACGGCCGCACGTATATGCCCGCCTCAGCCATTTCCTGGATCTCAATCTGAGCCAGCTTGTCTCGGTGGATCCATGCCGAGTCGTCGCGGTCGCTGTAGTCGCTGGGCCTCTTCTGCTGCTGCGAGGGCTTCTCTCGCAGGGCATTGCGTGACCTCTTCCTGCCGGCGACGCTGTTGCGTATTGAAGTCCTGCGCACCTTTGCCGCCTCGGTGTCGCTCTGCAAGTCCCAGGCGCTTTGTCGGTGCTCGAGCTGCTTTGCACGCTTCTCCTTCTCCCTGTTGTCCCTAGCCCCTCCCGAGTGCCCGCTCGCATCGCCCTTTTGCGCGGGATATGCCCTCGCATTGCCATCTGTCTCCTCAAGCGGGACTGCGTAGCTCCACGCGCTGCCGTTCATGGTGACAGCCATGGTGGCTGGTGGCAGTAGCAGCCTCCCTGAGCTGAAATGAGTCTTGTCCCACCGCGCCTTCCGATGTTCTCGTCTGCAGCGGTGAGCTCGTCCGTGTTCACGCTGCAGACATGTTCCTGCCGACGTGCCAATGCCAATGCTATGCTCGCGCTATCGCCGTCGTCGCCTGAGGTAAGAATGACTCGGTGGTGTGGTGATTGACGCCTTGGTTATGCTGTGCTACGCGGTCGGTACTTGGCCGTAGCCCAGTGCAATTCGCCAGATGGTGCCAGGGAATCGAGCAAGGCGGAGTGCAGGACTGTGCAGCACGAGCGAGCAGATAAGGTGCAGGATCCTTGTCGGTCAGGTACAATCGGCCCAGCAACAGTTCACGCTCGAGAACCCTGGTAGACGTGACTGTACAGATGGACACGAAAACACATGCATCCAGTCTGTCTCAAGGGCGAACGCGAGCGAGGAGACGACAGTCCCAATACAGGCACCTCAACTGCCATGCGTATTGGCGGAGCGAATATGCAAGCGCGGCAATAATAATGTCTTTTTTCATTAATCAGAGTTGCAGCAAGCCTCCCTGGCGCCAGTGATGAATGGCACACGGGTCCTGCGCTTTCCCTAAGCTTTCGTTCGCTCCCTCACGCCGTTGTCTTTACAAGAGCGCCAACGCCAACGTCGATTTCGATTGACCCCTTTCTCCCCTTCCATACAATCATCTCGCCGCCGCCCTCACTGATCACAGGTTACAACCCGTGTGTTCAACATTCTTATTACTCACCCACTGGTGACGATGACTGGCCGCTTGCCGCCGTGCAACTTCTAAAATTGCTGACATTCGATCGATGCCACCACCTACGAAACTGCTCAAGGACCGGCTAATAGTTTCACAAGCCATTCTCCTCCCGTTTGTGATCCGGCACGCGGCATGAACGGGCCGGACGCCGTTATGGTCTCGAACGACTCGACGTGGGAAAGCTCTGTTCTCCCAGACATCCAGCACGCGTCTTCAGCATCCTGAAAAGGCAGGCCGTGTTCAACGGCTATATACATTGCTGCATCTCCCAACACCTCTGACGCATATTTATTGATACCTCCTACCTGCTTGTCAGTATCTGGTCTGCCGCTGACTCAATCATTCAGTTCTCCCATCGAAAGAATGTGCCGATGTTTCGGTAGCCTGGGTGCCGCTGTCACGGCTGTCAATGCCATCAATGGCGCCGGATATTCGGATATTCAGAGGGAATTGACTTCGAAGCACAGACGTCCGGCTTGCGAACAGTATGCAAAAGACGAGCCTGTGGCTTGTCAATATTGCCGCATCAGAAATTCCTCGCTGCTAGTCAACTACAGCAAGCACTTTTGCACCACGAAAAAGGCGCTGAGGAGCAAGCCTGCAGTGGCCGTGAACACCATAGTTCGATGAGCATCGCCTGCAACTTGTTAGCATGTGAGCACCTCGATCGCCTCAGCACTCGTCTCACCTTCGCGGGTCACCCCCAAGGCCAGAACCACAAAAACATTCAGTGGCAGTCGCATCATGCCATAAACCTTGCCTCTGACGGAATCTTGCACCAGCTCACTTTTCAGTCTTGACATCGTCGGAAAGTACAAGCCCACACAGGCTTCGAACAGCGCAAAGCACCAGAACGCTACTGCTTCTGTCGTCGCCAGGACCGGGAGAACTAAGGCGATGGCTGCCATGGCGAGAATGCTGAGCAGCAGTCTTCCAGTATCTCGCTCACTTCGGAGGTCGATTGTCGAGAAAATCATCGAGCCCATCATCATGGCAGACATGAAGCAGCTGAAGATGAGGCCAAAAGGAGGCATCTCTTTGATCCCATCTGCTGCCCTGGACGACTTCAGAGCCGGAGACCAAAAGAAAACGAACAGATACATGGATCCTTCGAAAACGGTGGTAGCCAGAGCAAGCGTCAGAATCCGCTTGTCCAGCAAATTTGCCTCGAACCCAACGAAGCTCCTCACTGACGCCGACTTCTCTTGATCATGATCCGTAACAGCGTCGCCATAGTTCTCGCCCTATCTCGCCATCAGCACCATCACGCGCGCAAAGAATCGTAGCACACCAACCCAGAAGTTCCATATCCCAGCCCCAGCCGTACCAAGACACAAAATCGCCAGCATAAATGGTGTCACCTTGGTTCCCGTCCAACCCACTACAGCTTCTCCAACAATCCCTGCCACGATAGCAACGACTCCGCTCAGAGTGACACTAGAGCTGAACATATCTCCCAGCTTGAAGCTGTCACTCAAGCCTCGTTCATGATACTCGGCTATCATCCACGTCTCGAAGACGGAGTACAAGAGAGTCGTGCTCAAGCCTCCCAGCGCCCGTCCCACGAAGAGTACAAGTAAATCGCTACTCAAGACGGAAAGACAAGACAACGAGTACGCGACGCAGAAAGTCAAGCAAGCGCTCCTTCGACCATGTTTATCTGCCAGCGATCCAACAAAAGTCGCCGTCACAGCGGCAGCTATGAAGCCAGTCGTGAACAAGGCTGCCGTCTGCGACTCCGAAAGACCTTTTTCGTCTTTGTAGAGTGTGTACATGTATGGTCCCTGGAGCACGTGAGCAATTGCTCCATATACCACTTTGTTGCAACCTACCTGCAGCCAATCTGCCGCCATGACTAGAACATATACGCCAAAGTACACGGTCTTGAACTTCTTGGCCGCATCTTTCGAACCTCCGTCTTTTGGTAATGCTAGTGTTTCTTCTTCGGTCTCCTGAGATCTATTCTGCGAGCGGTGGTAGGTCAGGGACGCGTTGAAGAGCGCCAAGGAGGCGAAGTAAATGGCGTAGAGTTCCATTTCTGCGATCTGGGAATGATCTTATTGAAAGCTGGTAAGTGGAATCTAGGAACTTTCTATAAGATGGAAGTTATGGCAATCTGCTTCTTTTCTTGCTCTTCATTTTGCAATCGCGTATCTCACTTTCTTTGGATGGAATGTACCTGGTGCTACGTGAACTGGTCGAGCCCCGAGTTGGTGGAATGCTGCAAGTCTCGAGAATGACAATTTGGTGCACGCGACGCGATCGCGTAAAGAAAAAAGAAAAGAGAAGTACATTATACAATGCCCTTCTTCTCACCTTCACAAACCATACGCAAAGATGACAGTCCCCCAACCCAACCGCCTCCCTCTCCTCCTCGCTTCCGTCGGAGTCATTCTCTTCATCGGCGCTCTCTTCCATCAAACGAACGGCGTCCCGCAGACATGGAAAGATTCCCTGAGTAAAAGTATCGCGTCGACGAAGGCACAACCGTCATTCTATGATATCGCATTGAGTCATGGGACGGATAAGGTTACGACGCATAAGTATCATTATATGTGAGTTGAGTCGAGCGAAGCGAGCGCAAGGCGAAGCATCCCTATTAACGAGGACAAAGCTGACGCTTTGTAGGTATCAGAAATATCTGGACCCATTACGAACTCAGCCCCTCAAGTTTCTAGAAATTGGTCTAGGTTGTGATATGAGTTATGGTCCTGGAGCAAGTTATTATACTTGGTTGGAATTTTTGCCCAATGTGGATTTGTATTATATTGAGTATGATGCTGGTGAGTTCAGCGAAGCGAGCCGGAGGCGGATGCCTACTTAACGTAGACCCAAACCTACTGAACGTAGACAAAAGCTGACGCTTTCGTAGCATGTGCAGCAAAATGGGCCAACGAAACCACCGGCGCTACGATATTTACTGGAGATCAGGCTGATAGGGCCTTCCTGGGGAAGTTCTTAGCAGAGGCAGGAGGTGACTTTGATGTGATTATCGACGACGGCGGACATACCATGACGCAACAAATCACGTCCCTTGAAGTTTTATGGAAAGCTGTGAAACCGGGGGGTATTTACTTTTGCGAGGATTTGCAGACGAGTTATTGGGAGAATTATGGTGGGGATCCTAAGAATTCTGGGAAGGTGAAGACTATGATGGGGATGGTGAAGGAGTTGGTTGATGATTTGAATGTGGGACCCGGGGGGCATCCGAGGAAACATGAGGTTAGTTTGGATATGATGTGGGTGGATTGTATGGAGGAGGTTTGTGGGTTTGGGAAGAAGGAGAAGTAAGGTAGATTCGGAGGGTGTTTGGGAGTTTGGTGGAATTGATGTGAGAGTCATTCTTCGTGATGTATGCTGTTTCATTTTTTGACCAGCTTCTGTATAAAGTCATTGCGTTTTTGAGGTTTGTTGGGCTTCATGATTCGGTGAGAGTGAGAGTCGTTGCTAATGGGGATGAGTGCTGCTTTCTCTTCGCCCCCTCCCAATTTGGTCTCAGGGATGGCCGGAAGCAAGGTCCGCTGTTGCGCCCATGGTTTGTTGCTGATCTTGCCAACGAGTGGCTTGCGTTCCCTTTGCAGGCAAGCAAGCAATCAATAATGCGCTGGAGGAAGGAAGACAAGCCCCTCGCCGATTCTCATGGTGGGCACACCTCGCTTCACCAAAAGGTGGCCTCTATGCGCGGAATGTTGCCACCTATGGGCTCTAGAACGGCCTTCCGTATTCATCAATGTGTGGTCGATAAACTGCGATAGTAAAAGATTAGTCTGCCAGCCGATTATGGTTTCGTGATATAGCGCGCCGAGGATCAGTGACGTGTTGTTTTCATACGAAAACAGATGAAGTCATCAAAGCGATTGCTTCTGCGCGCAAACGCCTTTACTGTGAAACCACAGTTCGAAGCGATATATCCGAATTTTGCACAGTTTTTTTGCGGGCAGTAGACGTCACAATCGATAGCGAACCTTGGGAATAGGCGGTGGTTGGGAAATGGTTCAAGGATGGTGAAGAAAAATCGGCGGTAATCAACCGACTCTGCTGCGTGCCAAGGCTCCTTGTTAGCAAGCGGACCGGGATCAGGGTCCGGTCAAGATCATTCGCAAGTCTCCTCCACGCGTGTCTTGTCTTCGCATCCAGCAGGCCCAGCCAGGCGTAAACAACCACTTTGCCCTCTGCATACACCTGGCTATTCACCTCGCATACGCCCGTTGATGCGACTTTTCTATTGCGACACGGCGGCCGAAATGCGTACTACGCCCGATCTCAATTCTTCCCACGACACGCGCTTCTAAGACCCGCAACGCAGCCCTTTTGCGACTCGACCCGGCCAATACTTACTCTACCACCCACCTCCACGCACCCGACCACGCACCACGCAAATATTCACACCACTCGCCATATCCAGCTCTTGACAGTAACCACCCCATCGTTCGCTTGATACAAGCCACCTTTCTTCAGGCACGAGGCAGGGACCATCAACGTTCCCGGCGCAGAAGGCAGGCATCTCTGGCCCGCGACTCGACAAGGGATTTTTCATCACCCGCTGCACTCATCCACGATTCTCAACACCATCGATTGCCACAATGCCGCCTTCAGGTCGCAAGGGCAAGACTCGCGTCCGCAGAGCTCCTGCCGCTACAGAGACTCATGAGCCCTCCGATGTCGAGACCGCAGAGGCGCTTGCAACTCCATCGCGTGGCTCCAGAAAGCGCGCGCGCGGCACTGATTCTGCTGCACCAGCCTCGCGTAACACCCGGCGGAAGATCAAGGACACCAGACCTCTGGATCGCGAAGATACCGAGGGCACAGAACCCCATGACCCGAGCGACAATGAGACCGAGCCGTCTATGCCCACCGAGCAAGAAATCATCCAATCCCTCAAAGTCTCGGACAAGCAGGTAAATGCTACTGAAGATTTCGCGAACGATCTCCTCGAAGGACAGGAGAACGTTCCAGGCTATGGCAAGATCGCAGGCCGCGACTGGGTCTTCATCATCCGCAAGGTTGAAGTTAACATCGGCAGACCTGAAGCGCAAGAACGTCTCCCTGTGAGCGACGATGGCCAACGAGGAACTCCTACTGCCAAGACTGTCGTCGACATTGACCTTGGTCCTGATCGCCAAATCTCGCGACTCCACGCCGTCATCCACTATGATGGCGAGCAACAACGCTGGATCATCCTCGTGAATGGCCGGAATGGCATTCGCGTTGACAACAATCTACTAAAGCGTGGCGCACAGTCATATCTTCGCAATGGCAGCGTCATTGAGATTGCAAATACGCAGATGGCATTCATTACGACTCCAACTGCAGAAAGCGAGAGTCCAATTTGGGATGCTTCCATCATTAGGCAGGCGCAGAAGTCTTCCGAAGAGGACGACGATGGCGAAGACGATGCACGTAATGCTGGTCCTCGCACCCACGTTCCATCTGGTCGCAGCCACTTGCAGGACAGTGGCATGTACCAGTCAGACTATAATGGCCAGCAGCAGCAACAGCAGCAGCACACGTCACAGCACCGCACCCATCCACATTCGCAACGTGGTCTGCAAGCCACGCCTGGTACTCCCATGCGTGGCGCACAGTCCTTTGCCAAGTCTTCACCTGCGGCAAACTATGCTCGAGGTGTCATGATGGAGTCGACTGAGACCATCGACTACTCTGCAGATACTGCGAAGGATCTCAAACCTCCGCACTCGTATGCCCAGCTCATCGGCATGGCTATCCTTAGTACTCCAGAACAGCAAATGACATTGAACAACATCTACAAGTGGATCATGGCCAATTACGCATTCTATCGTTTCAATACGGGAGGCTGGCAGAACAGCATCCGTCACAATTTGAGCTTGAACAAGGCATTCACAAAGATTGCCCGTCGTACTGATGAGCCTGGCAAAGGCATGAAGTGGATGATTGCCTCGGACGAGTTTGACAACTTCGTGCAACAAGGCATGAAGGGATGTCGGAGGCCAAATCCCATCCCAGGCACACAGAGCACTTTGGGCTCACCGAACAGTCCAATGGACCGAATTCGAGCTGGAGCCAAGAGAGAGGACGACGCCACTCCCCCGATGAACCCCTACCAACCGACCTATCCTACTGCGATGGAAGCATATACTCCTGATCGAGGCCCACGTCGGCCGGCAAACGGCGGCAGCAGTGTTGGCCTCGGCATAGAGGGGAATGGCCTGGTCGAGTATGACTACCCGCAGCGCTCGACTCCACGCAACGGACTTAATGCTGTTGCCAATGCGGCAGGCTCGCCCCCGGCACTGTATGTGAACGATGACGGTCGAGTGGGTCCTTTGGACACACCGTTTCCACTTCGTCCATCACAGCGTTTGGCTCCACCTAGCACTCTGAGGCGGCCGAGCGACTACATCCAGTTCAGCAGTCCAGCTCCGTTCTGGAAGATGGATGGCGTGAACAGCACACCGTTCAGACCATTCGATCTCAGTCCATTGAAGACTCCATTTCCCAACTTGAAGAAGAGCAGCGCTGATGAGAAGAAGAATCCCGATGAGGAAGAAAGTTCGCCAGTTGAGAAGCCAGATGAGGAAGAAAAGGCTGCGGAGAATGAGCCCAAGTCCAAAGGAAGTCCAGTCGTACCATCAAGCAGTCCGCCTCGTCCAATCGGTACTGGGCCCGCTCTCGATGCCAGCCCAACCCTGAGCCGCCCTGCAACGGCCGTTGCGAAGACATTGAGCCAGTTGGCGGCCGCAGCCAAGGAGCAGTCTCAGCAGTCTCACTTCGGACCTGAGAAGACGCCACCAAATGCCAGTGGCTTAGCACCACCCGTGCAGCAGCACACACCACCTACAACTGTTAGCAGTGCACCTACTCAGCCAGCTCCACGGCAACATGAGCTGCCACAAACTGCAGTGGCAAACAACTTCGAGGCTGCGACGTCTCAGCGTCCTGTTGCGAATGGCTTCGGTAACCCATATGCCAGCGCCACTGCCTCTCACACCAACGGATACGCCATGGACGATGGAGAGGAGGATGGAATCGATCTTGCCAAGTAAGTCCTGGATGAACATTTCGATGTGTGAGAAGATGCTGACTTCAATAATAGGGGATTTCAACCCATTGGTGTCTTTCATCAACGTAACCACCTAGCCATGGGCGTGGCTGGTGCTGGTGCTCCTGGATTTGGCCGCTAGGTCCCGTTCTGCCATTGGGAGCATTGTTTTGCATGGCCCTTTTGATATTACTTGCATTGATCGTTGGAGTTTCCGGGCAAAACGTTTTTAACGACCATTATAGATGAGCGGAATGATAGAGACGCACTTGGAGGAGTTGTTGGAGTTTGTCGTTGTTGTAACTGGTAGGAAGATAGCAACAAGAAGAATTTTTTGATCGTTGCTATTCTATACCTAATCTCCGTGAATGCTCCGCTTCCGTAGCCCCTTTGTGAACTTTCACTTACCGAAGTCTACCCAGCCACCAACATTAGTAAGAGATGGAGTCGACTTACGTACAACGCAACAACAACTGCTCTTCATGATGTTTATTCCATTCAAGAATACGCTACCCTCATCATTCCATTACTATTATTTCACAAACTCTGCCTCCCCCTCGTCTCAATCGGCAAACACAACATAGCAATAAACGCAGCAAAAAATAATCCTGCGCTTGCATAAATCGGTGCTTTGGGATCTGTGTTTCCTGCATTTATTGCTACAATTGGTGCACAGAGTCCTGCTACACGGTTTAGGAAACTTGAGATACCTGTTCCTGTTCCGCGGTTGGGGGCGGGGAAGACTTCGGGGGTGTAGGCGTATAGGACACCGTACCTGGAATAGATCAGTCAGTGGAAAGGTCTCCGAAGGAGACCATGAATGGTCACCGAGGGGACAGAAGGAATGGGAGGGGAGACGTACATTATGTTTTGAAAAAATGCTTCCATAGAACTCATGGCGAGTTGATATCCTGAAGATGTAGCTTGAGTGAATAGGATTACGAAGATTCCGGAGAGTAGTGTTGAAATTGCCACTAATACAGTCAGCAAAGATCTCAGACAATAGTCAGTGGAAGTACGTACTTGTGCCTTTCCGTCCAATATATGGGATTTGAACTGTATAGCATGCCAAAATTGAGCCGGGCACTCCGACGATTGAGGTTATGCTGTAGTCTCGGTAGGTTTGGGATACGGAGGTACTGGAACCACCGCCGGCTTGGGAAAGGTATTGGGGTAAGAAGGCGTTGAAGAGAGGGTAGCCCATTCCGATTGTTGTCCAGATGAAGAAAATTAAGGTTGTACTGAGAGCGAGTTTCTTGCCGTGGAAGAGAGGTCCGATTCGTTCGGCGCTGAATTTTGAGAGTTGGCGTTTTATGATTTCGGACGTGGAGAGTTTGGCGTCTGGGACATCTTCTGGATGTCCGCCAATGGTGTTGAGGATATCTTCGGTCAACCAGGTTTGGGATCCGTTGAAATAGGCGATTCCGTGAACCACGGCTACGGCTTCGCGTTGTCGGCCTCGTGAGAGGAGGAATTTTGGTGATTCGAAGAGGTGGAAGAGGAAGAAGCGGCAGAGGAACATGGCGAAGGTGATGGCTCCTAGTGTGAGGACCAAGTATCTCCAGCCCCAATTTTCTGGGCAATTTGGGATGAATGCCCATGCTAGGAGGGAGGAGATCAGTTGTCCGATGGGCCACCAGACTGAGAGAAGGGTTAGGAGGTTGCCGCTGGCGAAAGGGAGGAACTCGAGGAAAAGAGCGCCGTCAACTGGGAGGTTGCCGCCGACACCGAGACCTATGCAGGCGTATAGAGCGCATACTCCTATCCAGTTAGGTCCAGCTCCAGCTACGAGGCCGAAGACACCAGCAAGGAGGAGAGTGAAGTTGAATGCAAGACGGCGACCGATCACATCGGAAGCGATACCCCAGAACGAGGCTCCGATGCAGAGCCCTGCGAAGAGGCTGAGAGTCGTGTATCGGACTTCAGTCTCGCTCACTTCAAACTGGCTGCTGAGGCTGGGCAAAGTCAAAGCTACGCCTTGGAGCCAGAGATTGTCTGCAAGCCAGCCACATCCACAGAGAGCAAAGAGCTGCCACTGATACCGTCCCATGCCGATATCTTGGATGGCTTTGTTGATGACTTTGGACTTCCTATCGTATGCAGTGTCATGACCACCAGCTGCGAGATCGGACTCTATCTCGGCTCTCAAGCTTTCGATAGTGAGGACTGGTCCTGCTTGCTCGCCAGCGTCGACGGGCACCTCGTGATCGGAGCCATTTGGTAAATCCTTCTCGGAATCCTTTTCACTACTGAGTTGGGCGTCTGTCTCTGCACTACTTTGCCTCTGGCTTGGGACAGATGTTGGCGCTGAGGCGGCGTTCACAGAGTTGTGCCGTGCTCTGCGTGGTAGGCATTGTTAGTGAACTCGCTGTCTGAAGTATTCCAGTTGTGACTTACTGCTCAATCGGGATCAGCACACCTGGGAACTCTGAGGCGTCGTGTCTGGCGAAGCTGAAGGTCATTGTTAGTACTTGAGCTCAGACGATTCACTGCATGACTTGGCTGAATACACGTACGGGTTTATGAACTTGAAAGTTGACGGCATGATTCCTGATCTGCAGCCAACACGTGCGAGCTCTGGTCCCTCTGAATTTTAGCTCACAGTACAATTTCGATGACTGCAACGATATCGATGTCACGGGTTCGCTATCCGGTACAGAAAAGCTGCTTCTGGGCTATCGTCCTCGACCGGTCAAAATACTGGTTTTGCTGCTTTTGGGAAGGTGCTTTGGGAGATTCGAGATGATCCAGAGGTGTCGCTATGGCAAAGTCGAAGTCGGATTCGTCCGGGAAGTGGTCAAGATACTGAGTGATAATACTTGGTCGAAGTTTCAGACTTGATTGCCGGCTAGATACGCTGGTGTACCAATAGATGGTATGTTGAAATGTCCCCTAGAGATAGAGATCAAGCAATCACTGTTATCTTGCAATCAATTTAGCCTGGGAAGCGACGAGATATATGGATGTGTGCGGAAAGAGCGAACAATGCTCGGCTTAAGCAACTCTTCAACACAGGTGGCCACATCCAGTCTCAACGTTGGGCCATTTAGAGCAGCCGTATCCACTCGCAACCCACAGTCGCCTCCAGGAAGAAAAAGTGGCACTGGGCAAATATTAATTCGCCAAGACATGCACTAGCTTGAGGAGTTGGTCATGCTTGAGATTTCTTGACCCAACATCACGCGTTTAGTTGCTGCCTATAGAACGCGGAAAGATGGAAGCTTTGCAAGTCTCCAGCTTCCTTGCTTGTGTTGGCGATATATTCCGTCTGGGCGACAAATTGCGGGATGCAGGCAGGCATTCTTTTTAGAGATTGATGAGAGAAAAGTTGCTGTTGATGTTGAAGGAAGGTGGAGCACTGGATCATTTTGACTTTTTCAAGCATGCCGATCCTGTTCGCACATGAAAACCTTTTGTCACTTAACGGGTGAAACGACAAGGAGATACCCCGTCGACTGAAGAATGAAACAGTTCACTCTTGATTAAACGAGTCCACAATGCTACAATACGAGATACGAAAAACGCGTTCGTTTATCCAGAGAGTCTGCATATCCAAGCAGCTCGACATCTACCACCGTCTCCCATAAACCGGATCCTCAACCCTCCTCTGCACCGGAGCCTTCGGCATAGGTCTATAAACATCCGCCAAGTCCCTAACATGATCGGTAGCAGAAACATTCGCCGGTCCATCAAGAAGTCGATTATCATCACCAAATTTCGCCCAGTATTTGCGATCGTTGGCATGCTCCGTGTTCTCTGCATCGGGCCTGAACAAGCCCAAAATGTCCTTCATGGATAAATTGCCCATGCCCTTGCCACCGCCTTCAATCGCAGCATTTGCGAGCTCCCGTTTCTTCTCTTGGAGTTCAAGGATACGTTCCTCGACGGTTTCGCGAATCGTAAGACGGAAGACTTTGACGTCCACAGTCTGGTTTAGACGGTGAACACGGTCGATGGCTTGCTCTTCCACGAACGGGTTCCAGAAGGGCTCGACGATGACGACGCGGCTGGCTGCGGTTAAGTTGAGGCCGAGAGAGCCGCATTTCAGAGAGCAGAGGAGGACACGAGTCTTCTTATCGTTGCGGAGGCTGTTGAGAGATTGCTCGCGAGCGTCCGGCCGCATGCTGCCATCGTAGCGGACGAACCGGATATCTGCGTGGCGAAGATGTGGTTCGATCAGGTCCAACATGGTCGTGAACTGCGAGAAGACAATCGTCTTGTGCTTTGGCGTTTCGGTGTGGAGGATACGAAGAAGTTGCCGAATCTTGGTTGATGGAGCATGCTTTGGCTTGGAGAAATGGCTCATGCCCTCAAGGAGGCCGCTGTCATCAGACTCAGCACCGTCGTCTTCTTCAGACTCTTCGGTCTCGCTGTCCTCTGCTTCCTCGTCTTCATCGCCAGAATCTTCCGTCTCGTTGTCAGAGTTGACGACTTTCATTATGCGGCGGCGTGGACGTGAAGCGGCAACTTGGGACTCGTCTTCATCGCCAGAGTCTTCGGCCTCGTTGTCGGATGATGCGACCTTCATCATGCGGGCGCGCGAAGGCGAGTCGCTGATCTGCGAATCGTCCTCATCACTTCGCTCGGAATCTATGGTGTCAAGAGTCTCGCCACCACCTTCCTCGTCCTCATCGTGGCTGTTGTCAGCATCTGCTTGCCTCGCGTTACGAGCATGCTTGCCGACGATCCACTCCCCTCCGCCCTCTTCATCCTCGTCATCACTGTCAATGACGACCTTCCGATTGCGTGTGCGACGTGACTTGGGCGCATCATCGACGACCTCGCTATCATCGACGGTCTCAACACGCTTGCTGGACCGGGCTTTGCTCTTTCGATGCTTGCCCTTCGATTTCTTCTGCTTGTTGCCGGACCTCTTCTTCATAGCCTTGAGATCGGCTTCGCACTCTGTACAGCGTACCATGCCCTCCCTTGACTCGGCCGCCGTGAGGTTGATTTGGCAGACGTCGCAGTTTTTGGTCTCAACGGTAACACCACCCATCAAGGCAGTCAGAGCATCCATCTCATCGCTTTCATCTTTTGCTGATCGCTTTCCAGAAGGCATGCCTGTGGTCATCGCATCCTTGTCTTTGGCCATTGCCTGTTCGATCAGTTGCGGGTGATCGCAAAGCTGTCTCAGACGAAGCAGAAGCACAAGCGCACCAATGTAGTCAGCTTTGCCACTACCGTCCATCATCTGCTCGAGACGCTTGTCTGCACGCGCTTGTAGACGGTCATAGTACTGCTTCTCCTCTGCATCAAAATGGCACTCGACCGTCATCACTTCGCGCTTGACGATCTGCATGCCGCCATTCTTGGCCTCGCCATCCTCGCCAGTAGCGGATTTGCCACCGAAGTTGAGCGCGCCATCCTTTTTCAAAATGTCCTTGGTACGCCTCTTCATGAATGCTTTCAAAAAGACCTGCACTCGCTGCATTGCGAGGCCACCACGTCCGGACTTCATTGGCTGTATAATTTGATGCTTCCACCGAGGATACTCACAGAATGGCTTGATCTGTAGGAAGTGAATCAGTGATTGCAGCTCGTCCAGATTATTCTGCATTGGTGTTCCAGTCAGGCACCATCGATACCAGGAATTGAGCGCACAGCAGGCTTGTGTCGATTTGGCGTTGCGATTCTTGATGCTGTGGGCTTCATCAAGCATGAGTCGATACCAATGCACACCAAAACATCCAATACGAGTGCCATACTCCGAATTCATGTTGGATCCGGCATGCTCAGATGTCAATGTCTGGTAGGTGGTAATGACCACATCGTACTTCTTTAGGTCTGCGCTGTTCTTCGTTCTGTTGCTGCCGTGATGAACAAGAACTTTCAAAGCGTGGCTTTTGTTGACCTTGGTCTTGATCTCCGACTCCCACTGTTTGATGAGGGCAAGTGGCGCGACGACAAGCGTGCCTTTGCCGACTTCTTTGCTAGGCAGCTTCTGTCCCTTGAATTCTGGCTTGGCCTCCAGAGCAGGTCGCGGATTGGTGAGCATGAGCGCAACTGACTGCACTGTCTTACCCAGACCCATATCATCGGCGAGAATACCGCCCTTGGGTAATATACCTCGTGTCTTATTCCTGCCAACCTCCTTGTCGATCATCCATGACACGCCTTCGACTTGGTGTGGAAGCAATTTGACCGACAGGCCGTCAATAGTGCCGTCTTCTTCTTCCTCCTCTTCTTCAGCTCCGGCGTTGGTCTCCTCCTGCGCCTTCACACTAAGAGCGGCGAGCTTATTGGCGAGACTCTTGGTCTTGGTATCCTCCTCCTGCATCTTCTCGACTTTCTTGACGCGAGAACGGAGTCGAGTCTTACCCTTTTCCGCTTCATCGTCGAAAGCAGCCTCTAGTAACTTCTTCATATCCTCATCGGCGCGGTGTGAGTCCATGTACATGTATGGATCTGGTGCGCCAAACTTGGCGCTGTTTGCACGAATTTCGGCATCTGGATCCCAATTCTCACCGTCATCGTCGCTGTCGTCGTTGCGTGGCTTGGGCTGCGTCAAGTCGATGACCTGGCGAGGAGGTACATATGTCGCGTAGGGATTCATGCCGGCAGTGGACGAGGAGTACGTTGGTCGCGGTGGTGGATGTATCGCTTTCGGCTGCGGGTTCGTTGGGACTGGTATTGCGAACGCGTCTTGTGGTAGATTGGCATTCGCCTTGAACTGTCGGTCGTTGTATTGCTGCCCCGACAAGGAGGTAGATGCAGGCTTGGTGGGCGGTTTCTTTGGAATGAAAATGCTGGGCGACGACTTCTTAAGAGGGTTGCGCAGAGGACTCGCTTTACCAAACTCGACACCACCGGACTGCTCCTTCGTCTTCTCGCCGTCAGTCGATTGTCTCAGGTTCGGCGACTGCATCTTGGCGGAAATGCTGTAAATCGTCAACCATAGTTTTCCTCACATAGTCTATCTGTTGGTCACTCACTTGGCCAAGGGTTGCCTGTCCTTCTTCTGCGGCGACACGAAAAGTGTCCGACTTGGACTTCTCTCGCGAACCATAGCACTCTGATCTTCGACCCAGTCGGCCAATAGAAGGTGCAATTCCTTTGCGCTTTGAAATTGCGGCTTTTTCGGCGACGAGAGCGTGTTCACCGGCTGGAAAGCCTTGTGTCGACGCTGTGCATGCGTTTCCGTTCTGCGATGTCGAATGAGCGACTGCGCACTGTGTAGCGAGATATCGGTGCTTGTACTCACGGCATCTCTACTGCAAGCAAGCAAGAACGTGGTCGAGCTTTCCTGCCGACGTCACAAGGGCTCTTGCATTCTGTTTGCGCCCCGTTTCCTTTTTGAGTTCAGGCGGCAATGTTGGCGGGGCAACGACAACCACCGCGATGCGATGCGAGTCCGACGCGTCGTGAAAGTTCGTGAATTACTATCATCATATCTATGTACAACTCTAAGCCATTATTGAGACACACATTACTATCATAACAAAAGGTAGTGCAATGTCATTATTTCTTCCGTTCGCCGCATTATTCTGGCTCGCAGCCACGCTACTGCTTTCAACAGCACTTGTCGATGCCGAGGTCTCGCTTACAGCATGGGAACTCGTCGCGCCTGAACCCGGTAAAGATCCATCAGAAGCCGTCCTGACATCGGCCACAGGCACAGAGTAGGTGGTACCAGAGAGTGTGAGCGCGGAACCTGGTTCAATCGTCTGCGTCCCAATCTCAAGACCGCCCTCGTTGTTGATTGACATCGAGCTTCTGAATGTAGCAATCAGTGTTGTCTGGCCGTCAATCACAATTGAGTCGGCGTTAAGACCTAGTGAATATGTCGTCCCAGAGACTGTCATTGCTGAACCAGGTTGCAGACTGCTCGAATCAATGACATAGCCTCCACCAGGGCCAGCAGTGATCGTGTTACCATGGACAGTGAGCGTAGGCATTTGCGGAGCCACAGTCGTGCTTTGACCATTGATAACAACCACATGAGATGGCTGCTCGACAGGAGGTGCTGATTCACTGCCGGATGAGCCTAGTCTTGAAGTCATTCCGAGCACTGAAGCGATAATGCCACCAATGTTAATTGTCGACAAGGATTCAGGCGATGTGGCTCGCGATGACTGCGCAGGAGGCGACGCACCATATCCCGGCGTAGATGATGGCAGCTCGTCAGGAATTGCACCTGATGCAAAGCCTGAACTTGAGCCTCCCATTGACGAATATGATGGCATGCCATTGTTCGGCATCGATGTCCGAGTAGGTACATGTGGTAAGGTAGGTCCGTAACCAGAAGTCACACTGCTCAACCTAATGGGAGAGGGAGCATAGGGGGACAACGACGTTGTCTCGGCCGGTACATTCGGTAGCGTAGGCTGAGCAGCGGACGAGACCTGGGTCATGGCAATTGGAGGATCCCAAGCACCGTCAATCCACCACATTGCAGTCGGTCCCCAGTAATTGGAAAGAAAATCGGTGAACAACGTGTCTGCCGGTATCACATAGGGCCTGTAGTTGTTGATGATTGTCCCACTCGTCTTGTTATCAGGATTTGGTTGAAAATCGTATTGTGGCTCTGTCTCCCAATATGCAGAGGCTTGTACGTCTTGGTAACACGTATTCGGATCGACTTCTACATCCTGTACCACAAATGTGCCATTTGGACCTTGGCACATCCAATTTAGATCGGCGAAGTTGAAAGGCCGGTAGTCGAAGGCCGCTCGTGCTCCGCGTACGCTGCTGAGTTGTTCTGGTTTTAAAGGCAGTATGGTGTGATCGATCGTAGTCCCGCAGCCATCACCACGAGCCAAGCCGCTGTAAGATAGAGCTACAGTCGGGGAGGTGATGGTCAAACTGCCTGTGACGAAGGTGTTCGGACCTTGGCCAGTAGGTGTTCCAGGTATCGTTTGTGGCATATCTCCGTGACAGAAAGGACTGGACGCATTCGCTACAGTGCGGACGGGCCAATAGAGAAGCTGTACAGTGCTCGCGAAGACTCCATTGTTTGCTGGAGTGTGCCAGTCACCACAAGAGGCTGTTCCAAATGAGACGCTCGTGCCGGTAGTCGCACACGGTGGTTCTAAGAAGCTCGAGGTCTGAAACACGAGAGAAGCTGACGTGAATGCGTTAAAAGAGGCCCACAGATTTGCACAATCAGAGGTGCCGATTGAACATGGTGAAGGAGTGGCATACGGTCCTGGTCCGGAGGTGGTAATGTAGTAATCCGTGGAGACCAGTGTTTGGGGAATCGGGTTCACATAAGTCGCAGATCCAATCGCTCTGGGATATCCATCGCAGAGTGTGGTAGAACTAGTCACGGAGACAGTACCGAGATAATTGGTATACGTTCCGGGAACATTCTCCTCGTATGTTATGGTGGAAGTGATTATTGTTGGCGTCTCGTGCGCTGATCCGTAAGACTCTGACGCAAGTTTCCATGACCACAGTGCTTGTTGGCAGCTGCTCGCGAAAGAGCTTCCGCTCCCTGTCACCGGTCCATTGGTGAACACACTGGAAGCTGTGGCATCCGAGGTCGTTCCATTGGTGAACCCCGTGGCATTCCCTGCCCCTACGGACGAGGACGGCGCGGTCTGTGTGGCCAGTCCGCTGGCAGGAGAAGAGTATGCAGTGTATATCCAAGATCCCAAGACCGTCACGGTATGCAAAGGCCGTATCATAACGAGTGTCGCGTATGGTATCTCATGATGAAGTAGTGAAGCCAAGAGGAGAAGAAGTGCTGGGCGCCACTTTCAGCATACTGTACCAGATCGGTTCGTATTTCTGTGGCAAGATTGCCGATCTTTTCCTTTGCGTTTGCGCTAGATGCCGGATCTTGCAGTGTGGTGTCCGTCCACACTACCGTACCAATTCGGTAGCCATACTCGAAGCAGCATACCGTTCGGGATGGAAGCGCATGTGGTTGGCCGCATCGCGGCTGTCATGAGAGGTTCTGCTTTGCGCGAAGGATTGTCTCGATTTGCAGGAGGTTTCTCATGGTTTCATGAAGCTCTTTGAAGTCCACTGGGTCATGCCTGGTCCTTGACATTGGCCAAATGAGGGACAAGAAGCCGTCAAAGAAGTCAAAGATGCACTGTTCAGCAAGACATTCTCGTTGAAAGCAGAAAACCTGAAGTAAACGATGAAGTCTGAAGGTTGTCGTTCTAGGTAGGAGGCAGGTGATGCCTGGCACGGATCAAAAGTCTTGGCAAAGGCTTCAACCTCCTTTCACGGATCTCTCTTTCCTTGTACACTTTACGTACACCCAACCAGGCGAATTGGATACTCTCCTCCGGACTACTGCTAGCACATTCCTTGAAAATCTACCGCGTGACAGTGATGGAGAGGACCTTCTGTCCTGCGAAATGCGAGACCCGACCAGGAAGAACATGTGGCAAGACTTGAAAGCGCGACCGGGATCCGTACGATGTTTGGATCCATGCTGGCGACAGCACTCCAAGCAAAACATCAAAGTCAAACTTACTGCACACTGTCGCAAGAGTGCGTGAAAATGACTAGAGACAACTTGCTGTTGCAACTTTTCGCCTCGGCAACTTGACAACAATTTTGACTTCGCACTTCAACGCCAATGCGTCAGGACGGGAGAGAGGGCTGGAACATCAATGACGGCTCATGAATATGTATTCCTCGACCTCCTCGCACGACGTCTAAGAAACCAAAACTCTTCCTACAACACTGGTCACCTGCGATTCTGCTGTACCGATACATAGCCATGCTCTCCCTAGCCTCCATCATCATGTTCGCCACTGCGGTCTTGGCATCAGCGACACCGCATGTCACACGCGATGCGGGCACTACACTTCTGGTGAACGACCTGTTACGCCTAGATCGAGCAATCAGGACGATTACCTATGCCGCTGGCAACTATACTGGTGGAACGGCTGCGTACCAGCCCATTCGCGAATCTTTCGCAGAAGTAAACCGCACGAACCGCATTGCATATTATGATGCCATGACTATCAAGCCTCGTATGCTGTACTTTACATACATGTCAAGAAGGAACATGGATCGGCTGACTTTGACATCCCAGAGAACATCCCCGAGAGCAACCAGATCATCGCCGTGGTCGCCAATCCCATCGCTCCAGACATTACTACAGCAGTCAATGCACTCATTGCCAAGAAGGCACTTATTGATGCCGCTGGTCTTTCGAAGGAGACAGCCGATAGCCTGAATCTGATCTCGTATGACCATGATACCCTTAGTCTGGTTGCAGTGGCCCCGAAGTTGGATCCGACTACGATTCCTGCCGCTACACCACCGGTGTTGCAGATTGACTTGGATTGGAGGAGAGGCGTTGTTGCGTTTGGAGGAGTGCCGCTTGCTCCAATTACGATGTGACGGGAATTCTCTATTGAAAAGTTTCGAAGGAATGGACGAAGTCAAAATCTACGCGGGTACGTCTATAACACAATTCTAAAGTTTGATTTGAACTACCACAATTTGAGCATTCCCAGAGAATTGTGGACGCTACTTTACCATTCCACCGTCCACGACGCTTAGTAGATATTGCTATGCTCCCACGAACAGATTTCTTGATAGTCGGCGACTGCGCCTTTGTGTCGGCGCCGACTGGATGCGGATCTCACGTAGCGGCGAGACTCGTCGATAGGACATTTCTTTGTGTTCTCTCTGTTCAAATCGCGAGACTGCGGTCTTGGATGCGGGGGAGTCTGAATGAGAGCATTGTCTGAGACTAATCGGTATGAGACAAAGAGAAGTACCCACAAGAGACACATCTACGCTCCTTGGCCTACCGACCATCGGGAATATGAACATTCACCTACATAGTATACCAGGCTTGTCGATGGCGGACCTTGCCGCTCGTGAATGGAGATTTCACGCTTCATTCACTTCAAGATAATCTTGGGCCGCTAGCGCCGGCAGATCCCGCCGTTTGCCTCTGATGACACGCCCGCCCGCGCCCGACTTTCTGCTTCGACAGGCCGACATCCTCGAGATCGCTGCCCAGCATATCGCACATCGTATGCACACACAGTCACATCCGCACACTGTCGACAGATCAACAACGACCGCGTGGCGGCCAACACCATGGCCGACCACTCTCTTCTCCACGTCTTCGCCTTCACCGCGGTAGGCGCATGGGTTGCCAACTACCGCTTCGTTCCCGCAGAACAGAAGAGCATGTTATGGTTCTTCGCGCTCGCCTTCCTCAGCCTCTTTCTCGCCGCAGACATCGCTGTCCTCGGCGTCGCTGCATACCTCTCTGCCCAGAATGCGTACCTTGATATGGTATACGCCTTCGAGTCGCTTGTCGCATACAATACCGCATATCTGAGCCCCGACGTGAATTTCATCACAGCAAATCTCGCTTGGTTTGAATCTCTCCTCCAATTCCTGGTCATTGGTCTCGCGCTCGGCCTGTACAACGCAGTCACATACACCGCAAAGGGCATGGTTATTCCCTGCCTCCTTCTCGGACTTTACCTGCTTTTGCATTGTCTCGGCTTCGTCATCGTCGTCGCTGTCTCTGCTCTTTGCAGTAAACTCTTCGCCATCCTCGCTGCTGTCTCTGCTTTTCGCATCAGAGTCAGACGCATATGGCGCAAGAAGAAAGCCGAAGCTGTAGCGCTGCTTTCTTTTCAGGTGACTGCCCATCAACCTCACAGCGTCAAGGACTCTCACGGAACAACCAACGACAATGCGGCCGCTGCGATAACCAGCATTGACAATGCGCTGGCTCATGGTGAGACGACAGCGCAGGTAAAAGACCAGCATGTTCACGACGGTTCGGACTCCAAAGACAAGGCACAAAGCGAAATCTCCGAAGAGGATACCGCAGCCCTTGGCGAGACGGATCGAGATGAAGCGGTGTCACAGGTGGATACTCAGGAGACTCACGGCGATATCGACTCTGGTGAGGCACCGAAGAACGGTGAATCTGAAGAGCCAGACGATACTGCCGAGCAAATGGATCAAGATGATGAAGCGACTCTGCAGGAAGATACAGAGGAGCTTCACATCGATACCAGCTCGAGTGAATGGCAGCCAGCTGATGAGTCCGATTCGGATTCAGACTCAGCTGAAGATGACAGTCCTACGCCAGGTGAAGACGACATTCGCGGGCCAGGTGAAGGGGTTCCAAAGCAATGGGGCTTCTATCAGCAGCCTATTTGGAGAGTCACACATCAGGCTGCGTATGAAGATCCGTACCTGTTGTCTGAGCTGGGCATGATGCAGGAAGACCGGTGGATATTCGTACACCACACTTACTCTAGTTATCCGACCAGAGAAGCATACGATATCTGTGTAGCCCGGTATGGGACGAATGGTTTGAGGGAACCTTCGATTCCAGCCGAGAATACGGCAGAACTCGCGAAGGAAGCACCGGCTGCAGAGCCTCAGCCTGTTCCAGAGGATGAGGAGGCACATATCACGGAGGAGGAGACTGCAAAGGAAGGAACCAGCGCTGCAGAACCTCAGACTATCCCAGACGATGAACCACTGCATGGCGACGACGAGGCCGAAGCTGAGCGCCAAGCGCCCGAGGCAGAAGCCACAAAGAAGAATACGCCTGTTGCAGAACCGGAACACGTCCCAAAGACGGAGCAGTCGGCCCCTCATGGATATGCCCAGAACGTCTCAGAGCCCCAGAAGGCTGATGATGAGAATGATATGGCACCGCAGCCCGAGGTATCAGTCAAGGAACAACAGCCAACACAAGATCTTGCCGTGATTGAGCTCGCCAAGCTCATCTCCGACCTTGAACTCAGTAGCCACGAAGTCTTTACATCAAAAGACGAGGCATCAGTGAAAAAGAAGCGATTGCACGATCACAGTGTAGCGGACAACGTCTCAGAATCGACAGCAAATAAGGATGAACACAACTCTAGTCCATCAACTGAAGCGGCATCTGCAGTAGAGCAGACACTGACTGATCATGATACCGTTGAGAGCTTCTCAGAAGCTCCGCAAGCTATTGATCAAGACAGTCTCACTGCCGAGATTGGAGGTCCTGTCGAAGAAGCTCGCATCGAAGAACAGACGCCGTCACCTGAGCATGATGTAGAGGAGGTCGCCAAGGATCCTCCTATGGTCGTCGAGCAGGATCAGCCTCATACACAGGCTGAAGTACCCGTCGAGCAAGACAGCGAAGTGCAGCTGGCTCCTGAAGCACCCGGATCAACCGATCACGCGGCGATTGGAGAATCACCTCGGTTGGTGAGCAATGACGAGTATCCACTCCAAGTTCCGCCCGACCTGATTATCGATGATCTTGACCGAGATTTCGGTCTGACGCCCGCAGAAATTGCCTCGAGCCAACGCTTCGACCGTGAGCACGCCTCCCTCCAGCAAAATTCCGCTATCAGCGAGAATAACCCAGACAACGAGCGTCAAACGTTGTCAGAAGATGCTGAACGCAATGGCGACTTGGCGGCCTATACTGGCGGTACTACTGATGCTGTAGGGCAGGTTCAGCTGAGTCCGGAAGCAACATATCCCAACGCAATCGACGGATTGAATGGACCACTGGGCAATGGCGAGAACCTGCTCATGGTTCCGCACGATCTGGATCATGCTGATATTGAGCGCTCGTTCGAGGAGACGGCTGCAGAGCTTGCTAGGAACCAGACCTCACCAGAAGTTGCTGGAGGCCGTGTCGACAGCGCAGCCAGTACAGATGGCAATGCTGATGCTGCGGAGCCTCCCACTGCCATCGGAGATGAGGCAGTCTTTAAAGCTGCAGGTTCAAGCACGAATGACGAGGAAGTCGCGCCAGATTACAGTGCTGATTCAGGTTCTGTCAACATGGGGAGCCAAGCAGCAATCGCCGCCGCCCTCAACGCGCAGTCAGCCGTGCCACGCATTGGGAATCATTTCCCAGGAGCGGACACCGAGAACTCCACGTCGAACTTCTTGCAACCATTGGCGCCGCTCAATGAGTTCTCTGAGAGCACATCCGAGCAATTCACGACTGCTGGACTGCCTACCACCGCCGCCTCAAATGCCAAGGAGCAGGGTGACGATGGCACGAATGGCTACACCACGCTTGGACTGTTCGGTGGAGGATTTCAGGCCGATAATGTGGGAAATGAAGACGCATTTGATGACCAGGTCATGACAGACCTCCCGCCAAACGGCTTCACTCAGGGTCCCGAGTATCAGTCTGGTATCCCTCCAATGACTCCGCACCCCGGAGCTTTCACTGGCTTTGATCCAAGTGGATACCAAGGAGCCCAGGCTGGCAATCACATGGATGTGGGCAATACCAACGAAGCACAGCAAGCTTCGACGATACAAACCTCCGTTGGGCCCCCAGTTGTATCTACAACGCGCGGTTCCGAGACTGTTGACACAGAGATGGGCGATGATAGTCCGATCGATGTGAATATGGAAGATCAACCCTCAGAATCACTTCCTCACGACACAGCGAACTCAACTTCAACTGGCAATGCCAATCAAAATGGCCAGTCGTTCGCTGTCACGACACAGCAGCAAAGCTTAGACCGAGGGTCGATGATTCCTCCTCCGATTTCCAGCTGGCCAAATCCATCCACCTCACAGGGCAATGTATTCTCCTATGCTCCTGCAGCACCACCTCAGCCAGCTCAGAGTGGTGGTTCTGGCCAAGGCGCTCAGCAATTTTCTCCCGGTTTGCAACAGCCAATCGCTGGTAACTCGACATTGACTCAGCAGGGCAGCATTCTCACTCCGGCTTCTGGAACACAGTCAACTCTAACAGGCAATAGCAGCCAAGTCATTCACCCTCAATCCGCTGGTTTGCAACAACATGGCCCCAGTGGAAGCTCAGGCTTCGTTTTCAACGTGATTTCCCAGAAGAACCCATTCGCCTCACTGGGCAGCAATTCTTTGGGATCCAACAGCCAAGGTCCTCCCAAAGCCTCCTCAAGTACTTCAGTGCAGAGGAAGAATGGCGCACCTGCACTATTGTCAGGTCGAAAGCTTCCTAAGAATAATTTCAAGCGTCCCATCAACAGCGCACAAGAGACGCAGGAGACGCAGTCGGAGAGCAAGTCCTCCGATGAAGATTCTGAGAATGCTATAGCTGAGTTTGCGCCTTTGCCTAAAGAGATTAGGAAAGCCCTTCAGGTTTCTGCCAACGCTGCGAAGTCTCCTGCCCCGATCGTTCAGAAGACATCAGCTGATAGGGGCCCGAAGAATTCCACGTCAGCGCCTGCTGAAAGCCATCAACCTATGGCTGGTGTCAAGCGTCCCTCCCCGACCACAGCTTCATTTCCATCTGCTCAAGCTCCTTCATCGGCTCCAACATCAAGACCAACCCCTGGCGCGGGTACGGCATATCCATCTGACGGTAGTCGTAGACTCTGCCCGGAGGATATTCCTGATGAGGTCCTCGAGATATACGACGATGCCATGGGAAAGCACCCACACGAAGAAATGTCATCAAAGACACCCAAAGCAGCAGAATCACTCGCCTGCGAATGGCTCATTGATTCTGATCAAGCTCTCGATCTTGAGGAGAGAGTAACAAGTTTCACAATCAAGAAGATACGCGACCGCCTGCGAGCAATTGCAACCTACTTCTTCGACAAGAGCGGGGATTGGGACATGAACGTAGTGCCGGAGCCGGAGCTGTCTAGCTTCCCATCAGAATGCACCGAGAAGATCATGCTGCTCGACACGAAGGTCAAAGAAATCAAGAAATCAAGAGAAGACCTGCCAGCGACAACGACCCAGCTAGTTTTTCCCGCCATCAACGACGTCATTGTTCTTTGCGCCAAATTCAAGTTCGCCGACGCCTTCGAAAAGGATTCGGATGAGTACAACCCAGCAAAAGCTCTGAAACAGGCTCATATGATGGTTTGGGCTCATCGCAAGAAGTTGGAACAGCAGAGCTGGACACAGATCTCAAAGGATCAGAAAGTTGTGGCGCACTTGAAGACTGCTGCGGACAATATGGGCAGGATCAAGATGGAGATTACGAATGATCGTAAGAAATGGGATATAATGATTTTCGGTCCTTTTGGTGGTAGAGCCGAAGAGCGGGCAAAGGGGATTGAGGAAGTGCTGAGACCGGTGCTGGAAGCACAGGGCGATGGTGAGGACTTGGGTCATTCTGCTTATCCGCCGTGGCTGCATGAGTGTTTGGAGAATTGCAGGTTGGTTATCGGCTCTGTTGATCAGATTAACGCGCGGAAGTAGAGTCTATGAGCTGCTGCTGAAGATGGTGGTGTTGGAAAGAAATGAGGAAATCGCAAGGATGTGGAAGGAACTCTCGATCACGCCTGAGCGCGGATCTCTGATGCATGGACGGGACTTTTGGCTCGGAAACGCATGGAATGACGAGACTCTGCGTGATCTGGTGGTACTTTGGCATCTTCTGATCGGGATTTGGAGGACATGAGGGACGGAGAGAAGGCTTGGACTCCCGCAAGGTTGAGTTGGCATACATCAGGGCATGTTGTTACGGATGAATGGAATGCATTGAAAGAACTTGTTTGAATCAGTTCTCATGACCCAAAGAGTTTCAGAAAGAGGCATTTCACGTTGAGGACAAAGATTGATCGAGCCGTGAGCCGTGGCAAATAGGGAAGATGCTTTTCGGGTCTCTGTCGCCTCCACTTTTGCTGCTTAATCAAGAGATCTATTGACTGTCTATGTCTATGGCTCTAAAGTCCTACTTCTATGGGAGATCCTGCCCTTGGAGTCGAAGCCAGAGTCATGGGTATATCACGCGTGGGAGAGGTCATTGCTTCGGAATCGCCATGCTGTCCTACAGCTCATCGGCAAATCGCCCTACATCGAAATCATCGTGCTCGAAACCATTGGCTCCATTCGTAGGCATGTCCAATGTGAGAGTTCCAAGTTCTGCCCGCTTCTTCAAGCCTTCAGCACGCTTCCTTTCTCGTCGTGCGTCTGCCGGTTCCCAATCCGCTTTGTGCTTGTGGTCGCCATTGGTGTCAAGGCCAAGCAAAGCACGACGAAATCGTTCTTTCCGCTCTGCATTTGTCGTAAATCGCGAATTGGCAAGTTGGAGCAAGGTGCGTAAGTAACGCTCCGAGACCATGGGATGTATGTTGCCATTCGTATCTTGAAACGCGATGATGCTCTCTAAAGCAAGGCCTTGAGTCCTGATGGCGACCATAGGGGTGGGATGAGAGCCGGTGATATTCGAGATGCCTGACTCCCGGAAGCCGGCGGACATGGCTGCTGTGTGGCAATGTTGAGCGCTTTGCAGGCTAGATGTCAAGATATGTAGAATCTGACACAAAGAGAGATTAGAGGCTTCGAGATGAGAACATGCAAAGAAATCTGCTTACCAGGGGCTCGAATTTGAGATGTACAAATCGAGGTCGCTCTTCCGGTGAAGGGCATGCAATGGGTACATTGTGTGGCAGTCCGAGTAGCGACAGCACGGAGCCTTCTGACTCCAGCGCGCTCATATCTACGGGATCATGAGATACGAAAAGCCATTTGCCGCCGCCTTTGCCTTGAGTTGATGCCGATATTGCTTCTCGGTCATCTGTGTGTTCTGCAGTGTATGATTTGGGGACTCCTTCCAGAAAGACTGCTATGCGGCCAGCACAACTACTCGTCGTCACGTAGCCATCGCATTTGTTGATGTCCTCTACGAGCTCTCTGATCTGGGTGTCCACGGATCCTTTGGGAGACAAGTCATCATATTCTTCGTCTGGTCTCGCCAGATCTTGAAGAATCCTGGCCTTCCGCTCCCCGAAACCCGACATTGCGAGGGCGCTTGATAGACCTCGTACTGGAAGCAGCTGGGCTGTTACTGGGTCATGTGTGCGTTTGATGTCTGGCCGTGATCTAATGCGACATGGAAAGGTTGGGATTGATGTTCGTGTGAAGATGTTGTTGAAGGTCTGGACTTCGGGCTTTCCAGTATTAGTTGATTACATAAGCAATCCAATCAATATCCCTGTCTGTTTTCGCCAATCTCAGTTTCACTTTCCACCTCCCATTCTCACTCCTCCTAGCCACGATGGTACGCAAGGTTCTTTGTAAGGATATTCAGGCAATGGACAATGCAAATGGACAATGGAATGGATATCGCATTAACCAAGCACAAACGAGCCTCTCACCGCCCACACCGTCGCACCACGGATCTAATCACGGACTGAAGAAGGAAGTTGCGGAGCATACGATATTATCACTTTCTGACCCAAATGATCGAATCACCAGAAAAACACAACAGAACGCCAAGTTCGCCCCATGTAGAACCAGAACCAAAAACTTCTCCCGGGCCATCTTCCGAAGCGCAGCTTAAAAGCCCACAGCATGGTCCAAATCGATAACAACGTAGCGGCATACCCGTGGACCAACAAAATTTCTCAAGATACAAGGCTTGAAGCTTTCCTCATGACTACACAAGTAGTCACGCTTATTATTCTGTGAGGTTCGATGACTATACTCCTGCCGCTCCTTTGGATGGGGCGCCTTGTCGATCTGAATCTGATGAGCCCCGAACGCTCGGAGAAGAGGCCTGGAGAATTTGTTCCTTAGTGTTGATCTGTCTTGCAAGAGTGTTGGCTCTTCTCCACTGCCAGATGAAAGCCACTCCCATGAGGATCAGGAGGACGCCCAAGGAAACGCCAACACCTGCGCCGATTGCGGCTGCATGTCTTGATCCTGTTATTGGTGCACAGGTCGTCCCGAACGACAGGACTGTCCACGTGGGACTCGGGGCGTTTACGCCAACAGCCTTGTATTCCTCCAGGGTCAGGCTTGTGTTGGGAAAAAGCACATAGCCAGGTGATACCTCGATCGGCTGATCGGAACCATGCGACGAGTAAGGACACTTTGAGCCATCGTACATGCCACCGCAGCAGAATGGCCCATAATCAGAGCTATCTCCGCTCAGGTAGAGGGCGGCAAATCCGTAGGGATTGACTTGAAGTCTACGTCAGCTTCGTCCCGATGTCATGAGATTGTGAAACATACTGTCGTCGCATATATGAGTACATGCTGGGTCTTTCCAATCCTGATCTGTGCATCCTCCACGAGCAAACCGGTTCCCAAACGACTGCTGTTGCAGGCAAAGGCCGTTACTCAGGCAGACAGAATCAGAGGAGCAGCATACGCTGTGGCCATCTGCAATGGGATTACAGGGTATCCAATTGTCACTGGCTTCTGAACCACTTGGCCAGTAACATGTTTTGTTAGACGACATGCCCACGGATGATGTCAATATTCTTGGTGCTTGCTGGGCGAAGAGGGTACACCGCGGATAGGATGAGCTTCTTTATAACCAGGCGGAGCACGCTTGAAGCGGGGTGCTGGTGGTAAGGCTGACGGCTTGGGTTTGATCGCGTTGGTCGTCACCTGCAAGGGATCAGTGATTGAGGGGAGCCCCTTGGTACCAGAGTTCACCATCGCCATTGGATGGGCGGAGAATGATCGTGAAGTTGGAGATGCGGACCCAAACGTGAGTGGTTCTTGGCACTTCAGCTCTTATGCACAAGATTGATAAGGGGCGCTGTGCGTATCGAGCCTTACCCGTTCGAACACAGATGTGAGGATCGATCTACGGCCTGAGCCAATCTGATATTGTACAGAGCCTGCTGCACGCATAGCTGGGCCGTGTCCGAGACTGCGTCGGCTTATCGTTCCTATTGATTTGCCACAAAGATTAGATTGAATCTCAGCCTTTCCATAGAAAAAGATTGCATCAAGAAGCAATGGATGAAAAATGTCCTTGGCGAAGTGGGCTCATAAGGGCGAGGGAAATATTCGAGTTCTACGTGCATATGAGAGTCAGCCGTGGTAGCTAGAGCGTTGGGAACGACACGAACGAGCCTCCGGCACGTAGACGAAGCCTTCAATGTTGTATGTCTGCAACTGAAGACTGCAAGGCTGGCAATCTCGTCACGTCTTGGCGTGGCATGGTCGTGTGATATCAGATCGGTGAGCTTATCTCCAGAGTTCATCCTGAATGACTATACATACAGCGTGTAGTATGCTGGTAGAAGTACTCCAGGTGGCTTCGTTTCGAATACCTGCAGGTTATGAGAAGAAGTCAACGTCGCTTCCAAGGTTGACAGGCATTCAGGTCGCACGGTTCGCATTGCGGCTGAGCTTCGATCACTCCGCCTCCAAGAACGACCTTAACTTCGAACACCACAATGCTGACAATTGATACACCCACGCCGTGAAGAGGATATGAAGAAGACGACCACCAGCGCTGTCAATCAAGATGTCAGCAGACTCTCATATATTGCACTGGCAAACACTTCAGCGCTCTCAAGATCTAAGCGCCTAGACGTGCCGCATTCCTGCAGCCAGCGCCTATCTTTGGCCTGAAACAAGTTCTAGCCGCCACTTGTGCGTGCTGTAGATCTCAAAGCCACAAGTATATACGTCGGTGGTCTTTGCGGCCTCTCTTCAGCCTCATATCGGCATTGCCTGTATTGAGAAGCGAGATGCCTAGTCTCTTTCTTCCACGATGAGTTCATCCTCGCCATCCTCCTCTCACTCAGATCACTTGGCGCACATTCGCTATACCATTCGCTAAGATTTGCTACGAATAGGATACAACAAGACCAACGTCTGGTTGCAAAGAAGGGAGCGGGAAGCCTACCATGTCCGCAACTACATCGAGCTCTACGACCTCCTCTACATCTACCACATCCGCGAGTTCTTCAAGCACCAACGATGTATACACGTTCAGATTCACCGAGACTGAAGTGCGCAACATCGCCATGGCCGTTGGACTATCCCTCGCGGTGCTCTTGATCTGCGCTTTGATCGCCATTGAAGTCATGAGACGGAAAATCAAGCGTCTTAATAGACAGCTAAGCATATACGAAGTCAAAGGATATATGTCTTCGACAAAGGCAGGAGGGTACGAGCAGATACCGATAGGCGCGCTGGAATCGGGGAACACGATTCGGGCGGAGCTTGATGGTTCGCGGGAAATTGTCGAGTCGGATGGGCGGTTTCTGGGAGAGCAGAGATCGTTCCATGGACGCGATCAGTCTTTCGTGTTGAAGATGGATAGTCGGCCTGCTTCGCCGCAAAGGTCGGATAGTAGGGAGAGGCTGCGATGAGGAGGCTAGGCGAATCAGCCGTCAACGTGTTGGAATCCCGGTCTACTTAAGCAACATGGCGTCGGGGAAGGCATTCTGCTACACTCATGAAAGAGCTCGTTCATCGCGAGCAACGACGCGTCTTTCATGTTGCTCACTGTTCTGCTGGCATTGCAATGCCGTGTGGGAAAGACAGGAAGGCGCATTCTGCATAATGGCAAGCAATAGACACGTCGAGCGCGACCACTTCAGTTTCTGCAGAAGGTACATGGGACTTGTCGATACAAGCATGATGAAGAAGAGGGTGCCTCGGTTCAAGGACGAGAACTTCCGGCCACGGACACGGAATGGTTATGGACGCTTACGATCGTGACGTGTCAACGAGACAAAATTGGCTACAGCTATCAACATCTCATAGGAGTATATCAACGATAACGGCAAAAGGTCAATACGCGAAACCCCGTCTTCTTCCCGAGACACGATTTACAAGAGTACCAAGCTTCCGTGACGCGCCGGAGGATTTATGCAAGTCCACCCACCTATAAGGGCACAGCAGATCAAGAATATAGCCATGTATATCACCAACAAATATCTAATCGCCAAAATTTAAGCTATTCACTAACCTTCACACATCTCCACACCACCACCACCGCCATGCCCTCTTCAGACCCACCTACCCTCACACCCCGCGACATCAAATTCCAACAATACTTCACCTCCCTCGTTCCAAAGTACGCCCACCTCACAAGCAACACCACAAAACTCATAGCATCAGCAGCTCTCGACCTAATAAAACTTCCAACTGGTCCAGAAACCATCATCCACGATAATGCCTGTGGTCCAGGAACAGCATCATCCGCCCTGATCTCCAAATACAAAACTCAGGGAGTCTCAATCCCGAAGATCATAGGGACAGATTATACTCCAGCTATGATATCAGCTCCTCAAAACGACCCAGACTTTTCCAGCAACAAAATTGAAGCACGAGTCGAAGATTCCCAATACCTCACCTTCCCAGACAACTTCTTCGATGTATCGATCTGTAATATCAGTATTGCGAATTTCGATAAACCCGACCTAGCACTCAAAGAAATCTATCGGACTTTGAAAACTTCTTCTGGGATTGCGGTCGTCACAAACTGGAAACTCTTCGGTCCCGCCACAATCATTGCGGATGCAAAGACGAAACTGCGGCAAGAAAGGTGATGTACCTTCGGTGGCTGGAGAGGAGTTTATGAAAGAAGGTCATATTCAGAAAAAGATGACAGAGGCTGGATTCGAAGAAGGGAAGGTTAGGACGGAAGTTGTGAGGGTTGTGGCGAGTACTGAGGGTGCTTTGGAGTTTTTGACGGTTGGTTATTTGCCGATTGGGACTGAAGAGGGATGGAAGGAGAGTGTAGAGGAAGTTCTTGAGGAAAGGAAGCAGAGGGATGGTGGGATTTTATGTGAAGGGTGGGTTGTGATTGGGGAGAAATGATTCATCATGAAGTACGTAGGTATATTTCGCTATGCTACGCTGCAGATTTCGCTGATATGCTTAGTTTTCTTGTACGATCAAGTCCTAATTTTCTTGTCATGCAGCGACCTAGTCGAACGCTTGGTTCATCGATTGTGATGGTTGCGATCCAAGCTACGAACATGAAGCATGGTAGTATCAACCCCATCGCCATGAGGTATCTCGGACTCAAACCAGGTGGACCCGCATCAGAGAAAGTCCAGCGATGATCCCAGAATGTTCCTTCGAGTGGGAGATTCGTGTAGCCGCCAAAGAGAGGTTTGATGCGTTCTTCGATTATGGGCTTTGCTGGTAGGTGGACTAAGTATAGTGCGAAACTTATGCGACCGAGGAAGACGAGGAATCTCGATTTGAAGAAAGTTTGGAGCCAGCGTATGCGGAGGACTGAGTAGACGATAGGCAGAGAGCCGACGGTGGTCCAGTATCGGTGGAATCGGAAATCGTTGTTATAAGGATGTGGAATTAGGCTGTTGAGCCATCTCCATCCTGGTGTGTCTGCGCAGTATCTGTGGTCTGGATAGCCTGGAATGGAGAGCAGATACCAGCCGATGAAAAAGCAGAGGTATGGAGCAATCTTGGCAAGCCTCTGCGAGATTGCAAGTAATGGGTCGGTTCGCGATTTGGAGGCTTTCTCAATGGTCACTGGGAGTGTTCGAGCAGTTTTACGCCTCTGATATAGGTCGCTCGCCGTACCCTGAAGATACTTTCCAACCGGCCACTGATCGACTACCGCTAGCATCATTCCCCAGGCAAAACATGCCAAACTCCAATGAAGAGTTGTCTGCAATGCGATTGCCCCGCCAAGCAGGAGTAGGAGCGAGAATACGGCTGGATTTCTGACTCCTGATCCAGCAATGGTACCAAGCGAAAGGAGCAGCAGCACTCCGTACACGAGCAAGCTGCCGTTCATCTCGATCGGAAGTGTCCACATAACCTGATTGTTCGGAAAGCCCGTGGCCTCGTGATCTTGGAATGGCCAAATGAATTTCAGGTTCTTGATGACCGACCTGAACTCCTGGGCGAGGTTTGCTTGCGGGTATGGAGGGATGTTGGCGTTGAGAATACATAACCCTGGAATGTGGAAAGACACCGCCTGGAGGATCGTGACCGCTAGTGCTGGAGCATACAATCGTATCGGCCTCCTCAAGATTGCTCCAACAAGCTTGCGTCGTAGCTCCGGGCCTGCTGTCCTTCCCTTCTCCCTGAGTAGTCGCAAAGGCGCTATGCTCAATGCGAATGAGCTGAGTACAAAGAAGATTGGAACTGCTGCGTTGCCTCCGCTCCATATGAGGCGGATGAAGGGAAAGGATGTGATGTGCCAGTACTGGTACACTTCGCCGAAGCCATGTTCGTGGAGTCCTTGTGTGAAGTCAGGTGTTACGTGCATCAGCACTACACATAACGCTGCCAGGCCGCGCAATCCATCAAGATGCTCGTATCTTGTCGCTGTGCTTGATTGTGCTGGCGCGCAATCTGAGTCTGAATCTAGACATCGTATTGTCTCTCTGACTCTACTCTTTTCATCTTTGTATGATTGTCGTCTCTCTAAGCCATAAACCATTCTCGATTACAGTGCTTGTAATAGTCGGATGCCCGTTCCAGGTTCCAGATACGAGCTGGTTTAAGCACAGTGTAGTCCAATGATGTATCTAGTTCCTTCCCAAGTCTGGACAGCAATAGCAAGGCGTCGCAATAGAATCAAGTCCCGTCCAATCTCATGTTTTGCGTCTTGGAGGAAGAAATAGGTGACAGGTTCCTTCGATGAAGAAGAGAGAAAGATCGCAACTCACCTCTCGAAGACTTACCTCTCGGCATACCCGAGTACCAGCACGCGAGCGTGGCTCGAATGCGTTCCAGGTGTGTTGTTTTGTGTAGGTTTGAGGGGCTGCAGCGCTGTGGCTGCTCGGTGTCTTGAGCCTGCTGTTGTCTTTGGACTGTTCCTGCAGCGTTCGACTCGCAGACCTCACATGTCATGCATTGAAATACATCAGATCAGCCGATGACACCCAGGAGTTCAACATCGTGCATTGAATCCTCCTTCCAAATTTTCTTTCATGAATATCAAGCATCGCGAAACGCGCTGGGCACAGTCGTAGCTCAGGGTGGCGTCTGGAGTGCACGTGGAGTCTGGATCCTTCCGCCTCTTCTAGACCGCACATGGCTTGGCGCGCGCAAGCCACACGAAACGTTCAAGTCAGGATCAAATATGCTCTTCGTGAGCTTCCGTCTGGAGAGATCCCTTGGCGAGTATGACGAGTCTGGTTTGTGATGAAGCGCAGTCGCAACGATCGAGGATGTTCTCGCTGACAGGAGGGAGGTATCTCTCGGATCACCGGACCGAGATGTGAAGCCTGGTCTTGGCGTCCATGGATGCCTGACGACATGCTCAGAGCTGCAGGCATTCCCGAACAACGTCCATCGGACACTATCATGCAAACCATCTAGGGATGCCTGTTCGCGCAGCGGAGAGCTCTGATTTCCTGACGGCGTCGAAGATACTTACAGCAGCCTTTTATGATGACGATCTTTTTCGCTCATTCAACCACCCGCGTCGCAATGAGTTCCCAAACGATGTGTATCTCTACTGGCTCCGCTTTCTGCGAGAAGCATTTTATACCGAATGAGAGTATCTGATCATGAGCTATGGAAACAATCCAGCGAACAGCCAAGACAAGCCGATCACTGGAATTGCACATTGGATCCGAAAGCAAAGCCAGCCACCTCCGAGCAGCTGGGCTTCCCAAACAAAGCCCATGGCTGTCAATTCGTACAACAAGGCCGAGGACTTTGTATGAAAAACCCGTGATATTGACCACGCACATGATGCGGTTCTAAGTGAAGGCTATGCATTCTTCTCACGTCACTGGAGCAGATCGCGTGGCATCTATCTCTCATCGGCGTAGATCCTGCTTCGGAGAGAAGAGGCTTTGGGCGAGAATTGGTGCAGTTGGTATTTGAGTGCTCCCTCCAGGAAGGCAAAGTGTGCTCGGTGATCAGTGTTTCAGGTCAAAAATCTTTCTATCGGGCCTCTGGGTGTAGGCACAACGAATTATGACGGCGGCCATGAGAATAAGCCGGGCTTGAGCCATTTCCTATTATGATTTGTGATCATGGGAAAGAGGAAGAGGAACGGCGAGAGTTGATATCAAGATTTCAAGTTCGTTGCCAGACACAGTGCTTTCGGTCCATCATAATAATACGCCATGGTGGATGACTAGTGGTAAGAAAGGATCAGAAATGGCGGACGATAAGCAATAGTTAACGATAGTATATACTTTCTACTCGCTACCAGCGTTCACTGTGTGCAACATTAATCGCTTTTCAACCTCATCGTGTTCCTGCATAGACGTACCTTAACTCCTCCAAGTGTTATTAGCCACGTAATGCTCTCCTTCAACAGAGGTTCTGATCCTCCTTTAGGCAACAGTAGACGACGTTTGGGCTGCCAATGATTCCGTCCTGGACCTCACAGCATTGACAGTATGGAGTATCGCTCGGGCAATCCGAGTCGTTGTAGCACTCATGCTCGACGCTTCTCACTAGCAGCCCATTTGCGGGGCTCTGCGATTCAGGTCTGGCAAGCGTCGTTGGTGCGAGAAGGCAGGTCAGAGCGACCAGAGAAAGAAGATTAAGCTTGCCAAGCATATTGAAGTCTTTAGTGCTTGAGATAGACGATGATCGAATTTGGTGGAGTAGTCGAATCTGTGTGAGGTGATGTTCATCGTGAACGATGCTGTTGAGCGCGATCTATATATCTTCCCCTTTGACTAGGGATGTCATTCTGTTACTCTCAGGGTCTCCGTTGACTGTCCGTCTGCGAATGCCCCTCCGGAGGGAAGTACGAGTTATTGTATCCCGGTGTCCGATTACTGTTGATCTGGTCGAGCTGAGACTGAATTCGACATTGAAGCATTGGTGTCCTCGAATAACCCTCCGGAAGCGGTATTGTACCCCACGGGGAGAAATCTGCTAAGTGGACGGAGAAACAACTAATCCGCTAAGGATACGAAGAGCTAACGTCGTCCTTGGATGATCCAGTAGTAGTTCGGACTCCGACATCAACAGCAAACGTCATTGTCAATAAGTGGGTAGGCCAGCGAGGTCTTCTTGCCGAAGTGTCGAAGAATGATGTCGACTACGACATGCATCACTGCCCGCAAGATGGGAAAGCTCCTTGGACCCGAGAAAAGCGAAGGGTGCGGTCTCGTAAGGTGAGCTTATAGCTAGTATTACACATAGAGAGCGATGTGCCGATGAAGATTACAGGGAGTGAGGAGGCTTCGTTCATACAGAGTCGAGAATTTCATCTTGTCTTGGGTTTCAGCGACGTCTCGAGTGGAGAGCTGAAGATAGCAAGGCACTCATCTTTGCTTAGCTCGGCCATGTTGGCATGCGTTGAGAAGGTCAAGTTGAAGTCGGCCTGGAGAAGACGAACGCGACGTGCTTTGCATGGCTGTGAAATCGCCTTCTTAGGAGCCTGATGTGTTACTTGGCGTCGGACGGCTCAGAAGTGCGTGAGGCTGCAAGACCCGTGTACTTCGTACGGCGCGAGTTGATGTCAACTGGAGAGTTCAATGCCAGAGCCAGAATGGTCCGATATTCTAGAATATCCAGCGCTTTCGGATCATCGGGCCGAGAAGCAAGAGACCCTGGAATTGACCCCGGTCGTGCCTGACGACATGTGGCATCAAATTGTCCTGAGCTTGACGCGTTCACGGGTAAACGTGTACCTGACTACTTTGTTTGCTGAACACACTACACAGTACAGCATGAGAGCTAACTCGTGAGATTGCTCAGAAAGCACAAGTCCTTCCAACATGGCCTCGAATGCCATGAGCAGTTTCATGGAGGCAGCGGCCTACCATTTCGCAGAGAATCGGCCACTGATTCCCATGTACATTCACCTCCTCCTCTCCGCCCTCTTTCCCATCTACACAGGCGCACATGCCTCGCTCTCACGCCCGAGCTCCGCCGCCAAACCTGTGAAGAGCACTAGCCAGGAGGATGAGGACGACGATGACGAGGAAGAAGAGACTGTGCAGAAGATGGAGGGCTTGTCACCCAGCGATGCCATAGTCTTTCCAATCACAGCAGGAATCGTGCTGGCAGGCTTGTACTGGCTGATCAAGAGATATGGCGCTGGCATTATCAACACCGTTCTTGGATTATACTTCAGCCTCATTGGCACGTACAGTGTTGCCAAGCTGATCAATGACTCTTGGACAACCGTGGCAGGCGTGCTGCTGCCAACCTACTACAATGACAAAGGTACCATCTGGAAGGTACGTGGCAACCAGCGCGAGGTAGTGGCCATGGCACAAGAAGACAACACACAAACGCGCAAATCGCCATCCCCCGGACTCCTTGGCCGTCTGCCGCTACCAAGCCCCATCTCAGGATTGATGTGGAAGGCCCGAGACCTGGCTACGAAGAACTTCCAAGTCACAGGCTACGCGAAGGACTTGTTCGACTTCAAAATTATCATGACGCAACACAATGTCATTTCCGCAATACTTGGTGTCGCTGCGATCACATATTCCATCTCCGTCGCGAAGCCATGGTGGTTGACCAACCTACAAGGCTTCGCCGTGTCTTACGGAGCTCTGCAGCTTATGTCACCCACCACATTTGCGACTGGCACACTGATCCTTAGTGGATTGTTCTTCTACGACATCTGGGCAGTGTTCTTTACGCCGCTCATGGTGACAGTGGCCAAGAATCTCGATGTACCAATCAAGCTGGTCTTTCCACGCCCGGAACAACCTTCTTCAGCTCCTGGTGAACCACCAGTGCGCAGCTATAGCATGCTTGGTCTCGGCGACATTGTCTTACCTGGACTCATGATAGCCCTTGCCTTGCGCTTCGATCTCTACATGTTCTACCTCCAGAAGCAGAAGAAGGTGCAGAAGTGTGAGGGTGATGTATGCACCTTCGAAACCGAGAAGGCCCCGTACGTCACTGCAACAGGCCACTGGGGTGACAAGATATGGACCCAAGGATCGAAAAGCTCTGAACTTCCTGCTCGACTCTCGAACAGTTTCCCCAAGCCATACTTTACTGCTTCGGTTATCGGCTACATCATTGGAATGCTGGCAACTCTGATCTTCATGTCAGTCTTCAATCATGCTCAGCCAGCACTGCTCTATCTTGTTCCAGGCGTTTTGATAAGTGTCTGGGGAACAGCATTGGTTCGAGGCGAAGTAAAAGAAGTTTGGGCCTACTCAGAAGCCATCACTGGAGAGGCTAACGATGATGAAGAGAGCGCCAGTGAGGGCAAGTCGGAAGAGAAGCAAGAGTCAAAGGGCTTTTTCGCCGACCTTTTTGGAAGCAGCAAGAACGACGAGGGCAAGAAGGACGATGACAAGAAGAAGGATGAAGAAAGCCAGGCAAAGCCTTCGTCCGCCGCCAAGTCTACTTCCGACCCTTTGAGCCTCTTCTCGCTCACAATTCGTCACCATCAGCGAAAATCTGGTGCAAGTGTGCCAGGAGAGGCTGAGTCCGCCCAAGACAAGGACCAGACCGAGAGCACCACCTCTGAGGATGCCATTCTGGTCTCTAGCGTTGATCTCGATGGTGCTAAGAGCACTCAGACACGACTTCGCACAGTGAGCACGCAGCAGGGTACAGCTGAGAAATACCAGCGTCTGGGCTGAGGTGGTTGGACGAATCAACGACAGTCATGCAATTGAAGCAGGTTTAGCGAGGCGTCTTGGTAAAAGCATTTGATTTGGAAGAGCATTGACAAGTCTGCGAGACTCAGACTCGTAGGTGGTATGCGTACGACATGGACCTGATCTTTGCATCCGCATGACGGAGACCTGTACTGCGGTAAGTGAGTAAGATATCGACATCTTGATACCTCATCAGAACACAGAGTAGACTTTCACGTCCCGTCAAACTTTTCCGGAACACAAGTGCCGCTGCGATCGGCATGCCGACGAGTGCAGTGCCGGAAGCATGATCGAACATCACATGCGTGGCTGTCGGCACTCGTATACACTTCGCTCCTTGCGAGAATTTTTGTTCCTGTTACTACATCTTTTTACCACTTCATCATTGCATCTGCAACGAAAAGCGAAAACGATACCGGTGGCCGGTGGCGTCGGTTGTACGTCACTTTGACGAGGACCCTACGTACCGATTACCCGGGCAAATATTTGGTCGATACGAGTCTGATTACGATCCAATCACGACCGCGTTGGGTGCCACTTCTTGCGCTTGGTTTTAAGCTTCTCCACGAGGCTTGCGCTTGAAGTTGGGGGGCAAGGACTGAGCAGTCATTTTGAGATCTGTTCCACGGAGGCAGCGGTCTTTGCAGTAGCTGCAATGTTCGTGCTTCATCACATGGCAGCTATACCAGGTATACCGTCCTACTTGCATCTCTCAGTGCACTCACCGAGGCAGATGCAAGCTTTGGTAATTGTCAGAATGTTCTGCGAGATGCGAAGGGAATCCCCCGCTTCGCTGTCAAGAGCCAAGTGATCTTGATGCTGACCATTATCTAGGCAAGAGTTGGACAGCGACGAGGCACTAATGACTCCTGCGCCCACAGTTTCAAGCAAATAGGAGAGTCATATGGTAAGCACATCGAACAAAATCATACGAACCATGCAATCATGCCATGGGGTCCGTTGCAGTGTGTGACGGTTCTGCGACGCTCCGTGCACAAAATATTCACAGACTATCCTTCGCATCCACAGCTGTACGAGAGCACCTATGGCTGCACACCACAAGGCAAGAGCTGACGGAGTTGAACACCGAGGCTCAAATTAATACGGTTGAATCGATTGGAAGACAATCGCTTGGAGAGGCTGATCGACAATCCCAATTCGACTTCCCCACCGTTGATCAGCAACACTAAACACCTGACTTGCCGAAACTGGAAAGACTGGTGCTGTCCAAGGTCACGCAAACTCTTACCAGAGCAAGTCCGAACTTGGCTCTGCCAAATTTATGCTTCATGCGGCTCAACTTAGAGATGTTCGCGTCTGGTGGACTGCACCCCGGTATACGAAGCACAGATGGGGAAGAGATGAATCCAACATGGTATATATGTGTAACCTCCCTGGTCTCCTGAGTCGAGCAGACTTACCAGAGTACTCCGAGATCGATCCATCATGAAGTTCACAACGATCCTGGCTGCGGCCGCTCCTATGGTCAACGCCTTTCCGGCTGCCATGTTTGATAAACTAAAGAACGACCCAGAGTTGGCTGCGCGTGCTCTCGAGATCAACGAGCTCATTCAGAGACGACGAGTGGGTGAGATCGATGCTCGTCAAACCGGTGCTGATGCCGCTACCGCCATCTTCGAGCCGAAGAACACGTTCAATGCCGCGGATCAACTCATCAACGTGGGCCCCGGGAGTGGTCACGAATACGTTGCGCCGGGTCCTGGCGACCTTCGTGGACCTTGCCCAGGTAAGCAATATGAGGTCTCGCTCTACGACGCTTGCTGATAGAACAGGTCTGAATGCTTTCGCAAACCACGGCTTCATTCCACATAACGGATATGCCACGATATCTCAATTCATCGATGCCACGGAGAACGTTGTCGGCATGGGCCCGCTGCTGGCGGGTTTCTTGTCCATCCTCGGTGCGGCTATCGACGGTGATCTCACCGCGTGGAGTATAGGAGGTACTCCAACCGTTGCTCAAGGTGGTGTCACTGGCCCACTAGGCAACGGCATCAGCGGCTCTCACAACAGTATGTCTACCACACAAGTCTCATCCGCAACATAGCTAACCATCTATCCAGAGTACGAGGGAGATGCTTCCCCAACCCGACCAGATCTCTACCAAGCTGGCAACGACTACATGACTGTCGTAAGTCTTGACCATTACATAACTTCAGACCCAAAGTCCCATATCTCTAACCTCGCACTGTGTAGACGAGCCAATTCCAAGACCTAATCAACAACTCCCCCGGCTCAGTAACAATCAACTCCCTCACCGCCTTCCGTTCCAAACGTTTCGACGACCAAATTGCTTCGAACAAATACTTCTTCAACGGTCCCTTTTCCGGTGTCCTAGTCCAGCCGGCCGCTTACACTTTTATTTTCCGCTTCATGGCAAACCACAGCGCCGAGAACCCAACCGGCCTCCTTTCGTACTCCACTATCCAATCCTGGTTCGGCGTCCAAGGAACAAACGGAAACTACAACGCCGTCCAAGGCACAGAACGAATCCCAGATAACTGGTACCGTCGCGCAAAAGCCTACCCCTACGAAGTGGATTACTTCTTAGCAGACGTCCTCAACGCAGCAGCTCTCCACCCAAAGTTCCTCAACATCGGCGGCAACACGGGCACGACCAACTCCTTCACTGGCGTCGATGTTGCGAATTTGACTGGAGGTCTTTTCAACGGTGCTACCCTTGCTCAGGGTAATAACTTAGGTTGCTTTGTTTATCAATTGAGTGCAATGGCGAAACCGGACGTTGCGTTGGGACTTCTGACTCAATTGACTAATACTATTGGGTCATTGATTGCGCCGTTGGGATGTCCGCAGTTGACTGCTATTGATGAGAGTCAGTTGAAGCAGTTTCCTGGATATACGCAGAAGCCGGTGTATGGTTAGAGAATTGAGGAGGGGAAAAATTGAGATTTTTGTTGTATGCGTACGAGCGGATGAAAGAAAGTAGTGTGATGATAGTTGGTCGAGAGAGTTGACAGTATCTCAGAGTGGAAAGTGTAGAATCATACTCAGCAGCAGATAGATCTACAACGTGTCATTGCTATGTCCTGCCACTCTTTCCGTGCTTTCAGAAATCTCCCCACCATTTCTGCCTCACAATTTCCATCTTCAATTCCTCCGGAAAGGGCTCTAGCACTCGATCGAGCGCTTTCTGCCAAAATGTGGTCAAACGATTCCCATACCAAGCTGAAGTGTACTCCCAATAATGTGGGTACCAACCACCAAATTCCCAATCCAGGGTCCCGACAATCTTGCCATCTCGTACAAGTACATTACTAGGATTGAGATCACCGTGAGTGAAGACTGGTGCGGGCCAATCGCCATCCTGTTTGACGGCCATGTCTAGAATTTGCCGCCAATCGTCGTTGTCTTGCTTTTCTTTGATTTCTGAGAGACGGTGTCCTTGTCTCAACCAGAGATGAAAGTCCTGGATAGTCTTGAATGGCCCAAAGCGGGATTGGCAGTGTGGAATGCGACAGTCACGCAGCGAGCCACCAACACAGCTCTGCACTCCAGAAACATCCTGGGGCGGTTTGAGGCCGCGTAATTCGTTGAATGTTTGCTTCAATTGTGCCAGAAGGCTATTCTTTGTTTGCTCGTCAAGTTTGCTCCATACACTGTGGACCTCTTCGCCCTGTATTCGTTCCATGACAATATATGCTCTGTCCTTATGGAGAAATGAGCAATAGACCTTTGGAACCGGAAGCGAGGTGTGATCCGCTACAAACTTCATCGTTGCAGCTTCTGTCAGGTGAACATGTGGACCAGTCTTCACCAGATAACGTTTTGATATGGGAAACACGCATGCAGAGTGTTTGTAGAATCTGCTCGTTGTTCTGAGCGCCAGGAGTGTCAACCACCGGCGAGGAAAGTGGTTGTTGATGGCCAGGTGTTCTGCGCCATCATGTTGGTGCTGGCCCAGCATGGTGTTCTAGGACTTTGTGTGAACGACATCCGATCGGGAGAAGCGAAACACAGCAGGAGAAGGGAAACGGGCACCGCATACGAGAAGTGGTTGTGCTTTATCATATAGGGGGAAAGAATGGAGGGAGGGAGACGGAGAGATGCGCGCAGAGATTAGCTAATCCAAGCTAATCTGAAATAGGACAAGCCTCAGCCGGGGCTTCAGAACTTAGAAGCCTCCCAAGTTCCAACCACCTCCCTTGCTCCAAGGCTCGAATACACCAGTCTGAACATAGATGGCATACATGTCTAATCCCAGATTCACTCGGCGCAAAATATCAGAGTCTACCTAGATATACTATTTGCCTGGCAATGAGCTGGGCCATGCCTGACTTGGGTTTGCGAACGCTTCAGTAGCCGCCATGTGGTGTGCTACGCCTCACGGCGAGCTCATGACGCAGGCAGATCCGCCGTGACCCTGCACACCTGCAAAGCAACGAAAGCAAGAGAGTCCTCGAGAATACATGAGGAGGCGCTGTCAAGACAAGCTGGCAGTGGTGTATGAATGGAGAACGCGATAGGCTTGCCTTCGCCGCATTCTCAAGAAAGGCATCTGGAGGTGTGGCAGGCTCTCGACATGAAACTAGATAAGAGGCCTACCTAATAGGAACCTTTCGGAGCTCTTCGAACCACCCATTTGACGCCGCAGAGACTGCGCCATTGTCAGCGTTGACAGTTACGCGACTTCGGTCCTGGAGAGGCCGTGGATGACGAGGCTGAGCGCGGTATCTGTGTTGTAAATGCCTATTGATGGTCTCGCTTGCTGGTTATTTGCTAATGCGCGAACCGGTGACAAGGAGAGTGCTAAATGATCTACAGATGCGTCCTCAAGCATCGAACGACGCGGATGCGAATGCTTACATGCCCGAGACCTGTAATTCGAGAGTGCGAACTTAGCCACCCTCATCAGCTGGCGACTCGCACCTGAATCTACCCTCACCGAGAACAAGTCATTCTAGCGCTGTATTTGCGACTCCTATGTCAAAATGCGGCGCAGGTTTTATGTCCTTGTCCAGACATCTACTCGGCGCTTTTTGGAAAGCTGGCGGGAACATTCGAGCCAATGGCTGCCTGAATCCCAGCTCTACGAAGACGTGCGAGGATGTCAACAGGTTGACAAGGTGCTCGATGCCACGGCGCCTAGTCGAAGGTGGGTTTGGAGACTCAGATTGCAAGTACATAAATACTCTAGACTTCCGGTCCTTCCAATCGTCCATCCTTCAGAGACCTTTTGTATTTCGCCCACACTAGCCGAATCAACCAGACATCTTCACACTGCTTCGACGGTCACCCCATAGACGACTATGCCTTCTAACAAGGACCGTTTGTATATTGCTCTATATCCAAGTGGCGTTGTTGGTAACGAGGAAAGACGGTACGTATCTCCACTCTCACAAAATTCCGAAAATACAGCTGACACCACTCTGCTAGGTACCACTGGGGTTTCCTGATTGGGCCCAAAGTCGAGAAGAGAGCCGAAGTTCCTGGCGTTCGATATCATGTTCGCAACACACCAGGTGGAGGCCGGCAGTACGAAGAACGCGAATTGACAAATGTCCGGAACACGAGCACTTTACTCGCGCGCATAATAATCGCGAAGATCGATGACAAAGCTCGTCTCATCAATATTTTCCGAACTTTACAGGTTGTGCAGAATGACCCCAATTGGAGGTGTCGGTCGTGGGTTGCGAATGCTTTGGAAGTAATCAGAGCGGATGGGAAAGCTGTTGGCACGAGCGAACTGGATTGGTCCAGCATTGAACCTTTTGCGAGAGAGTATGTGCGAAGGAAGACGGCTGATGGAAGGTACGAGTCAGGCATGGATATGTCGAAGCCAAAGCCGACGTATGATTTCATTGAGAAAGTGGAGACTGTTCCCTAGAAGTCCTGTCAGTATGAATGCGATGGAAGCTATGTAGGATTATGTCGTGCAAATTTAATGATCGGGAGTTTCGGCGCTGAGAGAGAGATCCATTCTCCTTTTCCTTTACATTGTATGCCAGGTTCAACTGGCCAGATCATTGAGGCAGGCTTGGGTCTTGTTGGTGCGTACTGACGGAAGGATGGTCAAGACGATGGGTTTCCGTCGCCGGCGAGTTGAGTTGAGCAAGGAACTGCATCAATGCCATCAAGGGATGGTCCTGAGTTGGGAAATCTCCGGGACGGTTGGCGATGCAGATTGCAAGCGACCATGAATCGAGAAACAGGCAGTAGAGGGATAACGACACAATGTTCAGCCAGATGGTTGACGAGTACAGCAGTCCTCCAACCGCATGCTTTAGACGGCTCTACACACGTGTCATGGTCTTGGAGAACGTCTTCGTCCGGGGCGCCCTCCGTCGGAGTTCCTCTCAAAGCCCTGCAGCAAAAATGTGGAGAGAGGTTGCGTGCTCTCTGGGGTCTGGAGTTGGTTGTGCGGAGAGGATACGAAGGCCTGGCATCTTTGATCATCGGCTACAGACTTTCGTTGTGTCTCACAATATAGACCTCAGTCTGCAACTCTGCATGTCGCGCTAGTGCCTTGGAGAGCATAGATCAATTTCATATTCCTGGTGCTCATTCTCGCATTGAAACAGAGATGCAGGTGCGCCAGAATGACCAGGTTTCTCGTCCTGCGACCTGGAAGTTACAACATCTGGACACGTCGAAGGATTGAAATCCATTAAGTGGCTCATCCTTAATTGGCAAGCACAGATGTCGATTGGCGAACTTCCATGCAAGCAGGCACTTGGACAATCGTTATAGAAAGGCGCTAGGCTTCCAACAATGGCGGACACTATACACCCATCCTTGACCTGATGTCGTATCATGAACCTACGAGGCATCTGATTCTGGTACCTGCAGGCAGAATTATGAGCCGGATCAGCTGACACAGTCGGCTCCAGGCACTCCTCGATTCCAGACGTTCAATATGCCTCGAGCTAACACCAATTCCAGCTCGCCAAGAGCACTGTATATGAACAGACTGGGACCTTTACGAGATTAGCAAGCATTGAAAGACACTAGAGATTGAAGATTCAGGCTTGATCATGGCGAATATCCCGCCTTCTTGCTTGCCGACCTGAGGACCTGGAAGCGAAAGATGATCGAGTCGCACCATCCGGTCGGCGTTTGACGGTCCGCGGACCTGTCGTTTCATCCTGGCATGGCCATGAGAAGGGAGTGAATTCTGGATATGGCAAAGCCACGTTGTAAGGATTCGTTGTAGGTGTCGAGGATGAGGGAGGAGTGGTGCGGACGCAACTCAAAAGTCCGCATTGTGCTCCCGTCGCGACTCGCACGACCCGCGCGTGGCCATTTGCTTTTCCATTCACTGCTGGCGTCGACTCAAAGTGATGGCGAAGCGTTTCGAAATCAGATGTTGAAGGAAGAGGAAAAGGAAGGAGTTGATTTGCGACCTGTGAAACTCTTTGTAGCCAAGACTTTCCGCAGCCGAATCTCGGCCGCCGCAGCACTTCACTTCCTTGTCGTCTTGTCTCTTGCAATTGTAAAGTTTCAGTCAAAACATGTTTCTGCATTAAGAGGCTGCCTCGTTGGAGTGATCGACTGAATTTCTATTATGAAAACTTCACTTCGACCAATGGAGAAAGATGGTTGTAAGGTTGTTAGATAGAGAGAGGTATCTAGGCTACGAAAGTTGGAGGTATGCAGCTGCAAGGCTTGGCATGTCCAACACGTGATCCTGTCACATGCAGCTTAGACCCCTTCACTAATGGAGACGAAAACTCTGGCGAAAGGCTCTCCTTTGCAAGCGTTACTTGAAGCATTAGAGAACAGATTACGGAGTGATTCGAAAAGCCTTTCAATTTCGCAAATACAACAAACAAGATAGTCACGCTATATGGGGTTAGCAATTTGTTGAAAATTGCTGACTTCACCCAACTTTCCTCCCACGTTCTCCACTACTTCATCGCACTCCCATACTATCCACAAAAGCCTAATCCCCTCCACAACGAATCTTTTGGCCATCATACATAGCGAACTTGTGATCCCAATTCAGGTTGGGGTAGTCCCAGCTCGGATCTCCTCTCTCAGGCTTGATCTTGTCCATGATGTAAGTCCTTCCACGGCGTAGGCGGACTGTGCAGGTACAAGCAGTGTCCGTCGGATCAAGTCCTGTAGGTCCATTACATGCGCTTGTCGAAGGGTCAGCCTCAATGAAATGGGAGCCCCAAGGATCTCCCGGGGCTGGACTGGAGTGACGGAGGCTAATTGCCTTGAGACGATCAGCCCAACCTCGGCATATATTGTTGCATTCGTTGTGGACACTGCTTTTGGCGCATTGGATATTGCTTTTGGTGTTTGCCGTGGCGGTGTAGTGGTTGCATCTTTTGTTGTAGCCGTGGATTGGAGTAATCAAGGCAAGAATTGTGATGAGAGGTGTGATGAGTTGCATGATTGATTCGCTGAGTATCGGTGAGATTGAGAGCAAGATTGGAACGACTTTCGCAGTAAGTGACACACGTCAGGAGACACGTGAAGATGACTGTTGTTGCTGCAACATCCGTTATGGAAGGAATTGAGTCCTTATTTATGGAATCAGTTTGAGCATAGTTGGGGCCCCACGGGGCAGAATCGTGCCTCCAGAATCGAGCCAAGTACACGAGGTCCTGGTAGCATTATGGTTACTAAAATCTGCCGACGACACAGGTTTCACGTATGAATGTAGCCAATCTTGATGAGAGAACATCTAGAATCACCTTTCCTGGCGTAGCAAGGGAGTAAGGTGACATCTCGACGAAGGCACATGGAAGAAAGTCACAGAAATAGATCTCCAGACATGTTGATGAAGGGAGCGGGTGTAACGTCTGCCAGGTGAATATGCAGTCAACCCGGATGGATACTGTCTTCAAATAGGTTGTCCTACTTAGCGAGGCGATGAGACCAGGAAGCATATATCTCCGCAACGGCATATCGACAGAAGCCACGGAACTGGAAATTACGGAGGGTTCCAGATAGAGAGAGGATGCAAGAAGCCTGCAGCCTCGTAACACGGCAGAGAGATGCAGACATCTTCGGAGCAATTCTCATGAGGGACTTTTGATTCTTTTCCGTGACGGCCAAACATTCAAGTTAAATATCACCTCCTTCTTCAGCGAAAGAGCATCACAACAAATCAGTTTCACATCTCCCCAAAATGCACTCACTCAAGTATATTGTCGTCTTCAGTGGCTACAGTGCTGCTTCGTCTGTCCTATCCCCAGCGACAATCAATTCTCCCAACCTCTTTGAGAGCGCAGAACATCAGCAAGAGCACTGGGCCATCCTAAAGCCACTCTTAGACGACACATTCCCAGGTATCAATTGCAATATCGATCCGGACAACAACTTGACAGAAGCCATTGAACCAAACCCAATCACCTCCTCAATTCAAACCGGCCTAACTCACATCCATCCTGCCATCCGCTGTATCGGAAATCTAATCGAAAAAGACGTTCTCAATTTCGTTGAGAGTCGCAGCGAACTCGAGAAGCGACGCACTGTACGTTTCTCTTCCCACCCGTTCTCAAACCCCAGACCCCACGCGATTTACTCACTTAACTCCAGTGTCCGGGACAACATTATGATTCAGCACCAGAAAAAGCTCATCACGGTCAGGACCTAAGAGCCACAGACATTGACTCCGAATCCAAAGCCCAAAACGCAGCTGCGAATGCGGAATCAAAATCCGCATATGTTGCCTGCAGACGCGCACCGCATCCGGATGCTTGTGTATCATGCGTAAGTCAGCTCGAGCGTTAGCGAGAGCATACCTCATTCTATCGCTTGCATCACTCGCTAACGCTTGCTCACACTCGCAACAGTGGACCGGCTTCACAGTTCAACTCGCCAGCGAAATCGGAATATGCTCTTTAGTAGCCTACAAAGCGATTAAAGAACGTATGATTTTTTCACGAAAATCCCACATCTGGATCGCATATACGTGTTGTATTGGGGCATGTACGGGGAAATTTGTGGCGCTGAGTTCGGGGTGTGGGAGTCGGTGAGTAAAGTAAGAAGGAGGAGGAAAGGGGATGGAGATGGGTTGGGAATGGAGACTTTTTCAACAAAAGTCTAGTGGGTAGGGGAGTTGTGTGTAGTGTTGTATTGCTGCTCGAGAACGATTCCATAGATTGAAAACTGCTACTACGAGACCGGAGACGCTGGAAACTTGTCGAATGACCGCAGTACATGAAGTGATCAGAACGATCATGAGAATGCCGTATGCAGATCCAAGGATGTATAGCTCGTATGTGGAGGCGCTCTAGCCTCCCGACAATTGCATGGTTGTCGGTTTAATCTAAACTGCCAAGAGTCCGAAGGAGGCTTGCAGATGCTTGGGGAGTGCAACGAGTGCTTATTGCATTCAGGCCATACTGGGGAGGAAATCCCGGCCAAACCCGTCTCGAAAGTCTTGGAATCGGAATGAAGTCGACTTCAGCCTTCGCATGTGGCCCGGGTCCTTGTATATGGCCCGCATGGTCCGAAGCTTTCCCGTAACGAGGAGAGAGAGCGAGGTCTAAGAATGGTCCATGCCAAAAGACTTGTGAATCGTCCGTTTTCATTCTTCTCCAAGGTATCTATTCTTATTCCCATCTTTCCTTCCACTCAGTAGAAATCTTTTCCAGATCCCGATTTAATCGCCTCTCGTCCTCTTCATCTAGATTGCCCTCTTGCAGGGATAAACGTCTTGCCTTGGCCATGACAGCCTTGAAGCGATCCTGCAGCCGCAGCTCGGCTTCACGTCTCTCCTTGCCCTTCCGGATCAGGTACTTCATATCGTTGTCCTCCACAGCGCGCTGGAAGACTTTGCGCATGTACGGGGAATAAAGTTGGCAGCTGCATCCCATGCCCTCACCGTAGACTGGCTGCACGGTGCGGTTGAACTTTTTAGCGAGTGACTTGTTCTTTTTGATCTCGGGCTCCACCACCGCTTCGAAACAATCTTCACACACGGTCATGGCGGGTGCCAGATCGGGAATGTAGTGCCATAGTGCGTTAACCAGAACGTTGTCTTTGGTGCATTCGCGTAGCCGGGTCTTACGTTCCACCAATTCAATCAGTGGCATTGGGTCTGCGTTCTTCCGAGCTTGCAAGGCTTTCTCGTGCGAACTGACCAGAGCGTCAAGGTACGTCGAGAATCGTGTGCTGTCCATGCGAATTGCGCAGATGCTTTTCGTTTGCGAAGCCCTCACTGGTAAACGAACGAAGATGCCGGAGAGGGATGGTAGCAAACACTCGATCTTGCGGACGTCTCCATAGCAGAGATGAAAGTCACGAACGAAGAGACCGTCTGGATCACGAAGACCGTACCAGTTCTGAACCGATTCGATACCGCCTGGACACGGTGTGCTGCTTTCCTCAATGTCTGCAACGTTTTGTAGGAGCGTCAAGTCTGTCCTCTGCTGCTGGAGAGTAAGAAGCCAAGCCAGTCGTATCCAAGGAGAACCAAACGCACATCGAACTTTGTCGTATTCATTACGTGGCAGCGACCGTCTGAACGATGATCGGAATACAGTCCGCTCGAAAAGAGTGTCGATGCAGTCAGGGCAAAAGTCAATATTGGTATGACCTGTGATCGTGTACCAGTCGTGTTTCCCAGCTACCGGTTCCTGTCTCGGACATGGTGGTAAGCCTTTCTTCACTAAGACTGCAAGCTCCTTCTTGGTCTGCGAAGTGTTTGCGAAAGAGGCAGTCCGGTTCACTGCCGCAAGTCGGGGACGTGTATCGGCTGCGACTGCGGGCGAAGCATCGGCAGCAGAATATCCTCGATTCATGGTCGGCCTGATTGGTAACTTCGCAGGTGAAAAGGATGAGCTAGTCGGGGTGGGTGATGGATCACGCATAGTGGTGCTGTCCGTCCTTGTAGACGGAGGCGCAAGCGGCTGTTTGTTTGTCGGGTAGTAGGCATGATGTCGATCGTCTGGCATGACGATGCTTGAGCCCATCAAGCTGTTATCTTCAGGATACGGCAGGCTGTTAGAAGACTGGCTTGGCGTCATATTGGGCGTAATCTCCTTGGGTGTAGTCCTTCGCGAGGAAGTGGCAGATGCCGGCGTTGGATCTTGAGACATGGTAGGCGTCAACTTTGTAGGGAGCCTGTTCCGCCTTGCAGCATTGTTCGCCAACAATGTGCTCCAATCCATGTCAGTCCGGGGAAGTCGTGGTGACTCGCCAGCTGGAGTCAAGGGAGACGGAGAAGCGGGTCTTGAAGTGGTCGCAGAAGGAGGCTTCGAGCTAGTAATGCTGGTTCCAGGTGGAAACTCTGCACTCATCCTTGGCGAGCGCGAAGGAGGAGTATCATTAGCCACAGAGCCATCGCGAGATACCGGGCGAGAGTTTGGACGAGAAGATGAGTAGCTCTGCTCTCGAGAACGAGGATAGAAGCCTTCCGCAGATCTCGGATCAAGCGACGCTGGCATCTGGACGGGCATCTCATGTGCTTCGCTTAAAGAAGTAGATGCCATCAATGGCGTTGGCTTTCGTGACTTGTCAATGTTCAGCCTGCCCAAGGTGGGAAGAGTGTTTTGCGTGTCTGTATTTCTCCTGGCATCCAGGTTCTGTCTCCGGATGGGAGGTGCATTTGCATGAGGCAATGCCCCAAAGTCAACAACCGAGCTGCGAGGACTTTTGGGAGCCGGCTGTTCAGCGATTCTTTTGTCACCACCAGCAAGCGACTTCTTGTCGTTTGGCCGCCTGTCGGAGTCATCGTCGTCAATAGCGGATTCATCGGGATGGTAACCAGCAGCGAGGTAGTCCTTCCCTCGCCGGCCACCAGGACTGTACCGACCAGAATCTCTCCGATGCGATGCGGCCTTTGCCTCGCCACCAGTTCTCGTCTCTCTTGATTCGCGGCTTGTAGCAGATTGAGGTGTCAGCCGGTCATTCGCCGACTCTGACTTCTTCAGTTGCGATGGTTTCGTATATGCATAAGGCGACGCCGTGCGCTTGGTCAACTCAGGTGCAGGCGCATCGTCCCGGCTGATTTCCAGTCTCGATGGCTTTCGTCGTGCTTTCCGGGCTCTCTCATCTTCACTCGTCGGAGGAGTCAGAATGCCAGAGCTGCTCTTTCCTGAGCTCGTGTGCACAAAACGGCGCTCCTGCTGGTTGTGATATTCAGGCACGTCGATGATTACTGGATCCTGATCGACAGTACCCCGCGCTGGTATCTCATCTTTCCGGAGGTCTTTCAACAGCCTCTGCGACTCGGCCTCTTTGCGCAGTGAGACGACTTCATCCTCGGCGCATGGCTGAGGCGGCCACGAGCGTCGCTTCCTCAATGGAGATCGCGAAGGTCTGGTCGAGGATGCATGTCTTTGTGTGGGAGGATAGTGGTATCGTGGGTCGTATCGATCGGTTGCTGGTCTATTCGAGTAATGCGATGCTTGTCTGCTTATTCTCAGTCTCGTTCAAGTCTATACCAACGTCTCTGACCAATTCATACCCCGCTTTCACATGGCTGTCTCTCGAAGTTGGCACATCATAGCGTCGTGAAGATTGTGAGGCCGTCGAATGGTCATAAGGGTCATGATGAGCGCGTTCCATGAGGTCGTTTCAGTCACATCAGTCGTGGTCCAAAAGGCCGTTACTCAGGTAAGGTGATGTTCGAAGTGAGGCATGTGAGAAGAGAAGACGGAGGGCCTTAAAGCGCTTTGCATATTAACTCCACATGTTCAACACCTAGTGCTTCGACCTGCGATGTCGAGGATGGACGGGTAGCGGTAGCTGCTGCGGCCTGGCGGAGCCTGAGCTGCGGTATTACGACAACCACGCCGTACTTTCGAGAGACTCTCGCGCGGATTCTGGGTCTGGTGGGCTGATGGACGAAGCCGCAGCTAGAGAGACACACTTTGGCGGAGACACTTCCCGCCGCGAACGACACTCGCATTGGTCACAAGACAGACCGTGTTCCTTGCAGCGCCTGCATAACGCCCAGGATAACCGAATCAACCCACTTCACCGCCCCTTCTCACACCTCCAATGTTGAGAGTACATAGCAGAGGTACATGCACAGTCGAATGCTCTTTGCCAGGCACATCTCCTTAGAATTACCCCTCGTGGCGAACACGCCATTCAGCATCAACGAGTGCATCGCTAGCCGCCGTAGCCACAACCATAGCCAACAGGAGAAATGCGATATCGCAACAGCATCATCCCCGAAATGAGGCACGAAGGCCATTTCTCGCCAATCCTCATTTCGCGCCAGTCTTCTCACCACGCATAGAACTGCAGAGGGAACGGTGAAGCTGAGCAATTGACTTTGGAGGCCTGTCTCATATCGAGCAATGCCACTCTCGCGCTTCGAAGGACTCAAGAAGCTGCAGCCGGCCGTCCCGAGCTCCGATCTCCTCGTGTGCGAAGCTGCATTGCGTCGTGTTGGGAAGCATGTCTTCCCGCAGCAAGACTCTTCACATGCCGAGGAGACCGACTGGACAAGAGGACGTTGACGTGTCGAGCGTGTTTCGACTCTGCAGAATTCGCACAGATTCTTGGCCCGACTCAGACGTCCGCTCCACATCACGCCTGCTCAGAAACACCGAGCAATGCAACGATCCAGGCAGCACTGCCTTGACAGCTGAGCGCAACAACTGTTGTGTATCACTCAAGCACTTGCAGGAGACTACCTCGTGATAGAGGAATGCATGTTTGGTAGGGGTCGAAAGGACGATGCATTAGACGGACTGCAGCCCTTTTGCACTGCCCACTCCCACGAACCTTTACCCTCCACTACCTCACGCTCGGTGCCACTAGCAGCCCTTCAGCCCATCCACTGGTCTAGGGCTCACCAATACGATGGCACATCGTGGCCGTCCTTCTGAATGTGGCAATTACGAGCTCATGACATGCATACAGATGCGGTCGTGGTTGCTATACGATGGCGATCATCAACACCAGCCCTTTGGTTGCTCCCTCCTGGCTCCAGCATGAAGTGCGCATCTCAACCGCGTCAACATCGAATATATTCGCGCAGCTTCATTGTTCTGTGGCCACCATACAACACTCGCAGCAGCGGACATTGTGGTATCCTATGGGGTCCTGCAGTGCTGCAGGTAGAATGGGTGGAGTTCACCGGATCGAGCAGTCATTCAGCGGCGCTCTGTTCCCACAACAACACTCGCACGCCCTGACTTTTCCTTACTGCCAGAAAACATAGGACAAAAATGACCACACAGAACTCATGCTGTCGTTGGCATTTTCAACCACTGACCACGTGATTGACTGCTCATGCCGAGGCATCGGTTATTGGCCGGTATGCAGGAGCATAGCTGCCAGCTTTTTGACGATATATGTGATATCTGCACCTGCCTACTGATCTTGAAACATATAGGATTATCGAGTTGCGCGAATTGACCACCATGTCCCAGCACGAGCTCCAAGAAATACCAACAAGTCAACCTACTGTCGAAGAGCCTGTCCAAGACGCACAACCTGAAGACCGAGCAAGCATCAACAGCTCATCCTTGCCTCCATGCGATCATGGCAAAGCCGCCTGGAGACTGCTATGTGCAGCTTTTGTCTTTGAGGCTCTACTTTGGGGATTTCCTCTCTCCTTTGGTTTGTCGTCCTTCGAAGCAAGAGATCCATATTTCCAAAATGCAGCAACTGACCACCCTTCTCCCTTTCCCAGGCGTCTTCCAAAACTACTATTCCCACCTCCCAGAATTCGCAAACAACCCATTCGTCTCCGTCGTCGGCTCAGTCGCCTCAGGAATCTCCTACATGGCAGCACCAATCATGATCCCAATCACAAAACGCTACTCCCGGTACCGAACCCATATGATCCTAATCGGCTGGCCCATATGCCTCTTATCCCTCATCGCAGGTTCCTTCGCGCATAACCTTGGAACTTTGATCTTCACCCAAGGAGTAATGTACGGATTCGGCTTCGTGATTTTCTACTACCCGATTCTCAGCATGGTCAACGAGTTCTGGGTCGAACGACGAGGCGTAGCTTATGGGATTCTGTGCAGTGCCTCGGGAGTTTCTGGCGCAGCTTTCCCTTTCGCGATCGAGCAACTCCTTAACAAATACGGGTTCCGCATAACTCTCCGCGCCATAGCTATTGGTCTCTTCATCCTTACTGGTCCTTTAATCCCATACCTAAAACCTCGTCTCCCACCCTCATCCTCCTCCACCAGTACCTCCCCTCGAACAACCTGGTCCTTCCTCTCCTCCCCCCTCTTCTGGACTTACAACCTCTCAAACCTCTCAATGGGTTTCGGCTACTTCTTCCCCTCCCTCTATCTCCCATCCTATGCCTCCTACCTCGGCTTCTCCTCAACCCAAGGCGCCTTACTCCTCGCTACCATGAGTATCTCGCAAGTTCTAGGACAAATGAGTTTCGGCTATGCTTCTGATCATTATAAAATCGATAATTTGGCAATTATTTCGAGTTGCATAGCTGCGATTTGCGCTTTTACGGCTTGGGGATTGGCGAGGAGGTTTGAGGTGCTGGTTGTTTTTGCAATTTTTTATGGATTTTTTGGGACGGGGTATACGGCTTTATGGGGGAGGATGGGGACGAGGATTAGTGGTGATGGATCCGCGGCGTTTGTGGTTTTTGGGATATTGAATTTTGGGAAAGGGGTTGGGAATGTTTTGAGTGGACCTATTGGTGGTGGGTTGTTACAGCAAGGAGGAGGTGGTGGTGGGAGGGGTGGGTATGGGACTGTCAAGTATGAAAGAATTGTGACATTTACTGGAGTATGTATGGGGTTGAGTGCGGCTGTTATTCTTGGGGCGAGGGTTGGGGGGTTGGTTAAGAGGTTTGTATAGATGGAGTTCGATTGCAGTGTTTTGCTAGGTACAGCCAGGACAAAGAGGACCCAGCGTGTGAAGGTGTTGTTGGCGTCCTCGTTTGTCTCCGCCTTGTCCATCCCAAGTTCACATCTTATGATAACCTAGAAGTGTATCCGTGGATTGGCTGTCGGAAGTTCCGTAGACATAGACTTGACTAGTATCGCCTCGAGGTTTCCCCGGCGCGTCGTTTTCAGGTTTAGTAATATAACTATTCTTATTATACTAGAGCATAATAGTAGAATCCTCCTTTACTATTAAGGGAGAGCCGTCTACCTTCGACTAGGACTACTAAGAAAGTAAATAGATATAATTAGTAGCGTATAGATTACTTTAAACTCTATTCCTAGAGGGAAGTTAGTAGGTTCTTAGATTATTATAGAAGCCTAGAGCGTTACGAAGAACTTATTATAATTAGTACTATTCTTAAGATTAAAATCTAATAAAGTATTACTATTCCCTTAAGTATAGCCTAACGCTATAAGTTATAAATTAGTATTATAGTATAAGTTAATACGCTCGACCTAGCTATAGCCTAGAGCTAGAGTAATATATAGCTAGCTTATAAAAGCGATAATAATAAAGTCTATCTTTACTTTAAGTTATAATAATAGCTATTAAAAACTAATTATTTAGTATAGTAGTATATAAGCTATAGCTTAGCTATCGATCTTATTAGAACTATCTATATTCTTAAAGTAGAATCTTAGTTTCCTATTTTATATTATAAATAGCTACTTTCTATTATAGCTATTTTAATATAATAATTTATTATTTAGAAATAGTACTAGAAATAAAGAATCTTTTATACTAGCTTAGAAATTATATATTAATAGTAGTATCGGAGTTAGGATACTATTAATAGAGACTTATATATTAAGAAAAAAATAGTTAAAATATTTAGTATATAAAGATTAGTATTATATAAACTACTATTAAATACTATTTTAGTAAAAAGATCTAATTAAATAGTAATAAGAATATAAATATAATTTATAGTATCTTAGTAAGTATAGAAGACCTTATAGAATAAAGCTAATAGTATAAGTCGGTAAGTAGCTAATAGTATATAATAAGTATATAAAGTATCGAAAAAAGATTCTTAGAGAAGCCTAATAGATTTTAAATATCTCGAGCTTAGATCTAGGTACTAGTATATAGAATAAGTAAGGATATAAGTAGTATATATAGGCCTAGTCCTAGCTAATATAGAGCTATAATAACTACTAAATATATTCTATTATTTACTAGAAGTTAGCTAATAGCTATTACTTAGCTTTATAAAAAAGCTAGTCTTACTAAGAAGTAATATACTATAGTATTTTATATATAGAATAGCTCTAATATCTATATTTTTTTCTAACTAGCTTACTAATAGTATTATTTTATAAATAAAGCTAAAATTAATACTATAGAATAGCTATATAGCTAATTTCTAAATACTAAGCTTTTATTAAAAACTACTTTAAACTTAAATAAGAATATTAATAAAACTATAGCTATAATAAAGCTTCTAGTATATAAAAAAAAAAATATATTATACTTTTAATAATTAAAAGCTATTTAAAAAAATATATCTTTTTTATATAATAAAGTATAGCTATTTTACTAACCTATTTTATAAGTAAGAGACTTTTATTCTAGCTATATATTTAGACTACTCTAACTTCTATTTTATAAAAGTAATAAAGTAGTTAATTAATAAATAACTAGAGCTAAAGTTAATACTAAAATATACTTATTTATTAGCTATTCTTAAGTACTATAAGTAGACTTAAATAATATATTAAAGAGTTATAAAAAAAAGAAACCTATTACTAAAAGCTTTATAAATATTTAAATATTTTTATTAACTAATAAATAAGCTTCTTTTTATTAATAAGACTATCTATAATTAGAAAATAAGTTAGTAGAAGTATAGATAGTCTCTAAATAGTATAGATTATTATAACTTCTACTATATATAATAAGAAGTTAAATAAAATATATTACTAGCTTTTATAATTAATAGATACTTATTTTATATAATTATAAAGTAGAGCTCTATAAAAACTATAGTATATAGATAATATTTACTAGTAATTTAGTAGTAAGTAGCTAATACTTAGCGCTACTAGAGATTATAATAAGTCTAGTTAAATACTAACTAACTAGGTTTTATTAAAGAGTTAGAAGCTTTTATACTTAGTAGTAAATTACTACTATCTTACTTTATTTATATAGAATAGAAGTATTTTTTTTCTTTTAGAATCTTTAGAATTATTCTAGTATCTATATAGAAGCTATTATATTACTATAAACCTATTTCTACTATTATATACTCTTACTTAAGTAGAATTCTTATATAATAATTCTTATACTTTTTCTATAAAAGTAGTAGTCTAGTATACTTCTAAAGTAATCTATATATACTTAGATTACTAATATAGAAGATTATAATAAAGAATTAAGTAATAAGCTACTCTTACTTTATATTAAGTTAATTATAGATAATAATAATAGTAAGAAACTAAGTAGAACTAAAAAAAGTACTAATTCTATTACTAAACTAACTATATTTAAGAGTTAGAATAATAGTAAAAAATTTAAAAAATATAAAGAAAATAATAACTTTATATATAATAAAAACTCTCTAAATAAAAATAATAAACTAGTAGAATACTAACTTACTACTAAATATATAAAAGTATATTAGATATAATAATCTTTATTATAATAGAAGCTAAAAAAGTAGAAAGCTATAAATTATACTCTTATTTAAGAACTTAAGTAAATAAAGTAAAATAACTCTACTTTTTACTTAGTAGATATAAGTATTAATCTAGAAGTAAATCTTCTAAGTATTATACTACCTAACTATAAATAAATAGCTTCTTTTATAGACTATATTCTATTTTCTAAAAGAACTATAAAAGAACTTCTAATTTATAAAAGTAAAAGCTTAAAAGAATATTATAATTAGATTATAGTTTATAATATTACTTTTATATAAGCGTTTTATATATATATATATAAATAATTAGTTATAAATTACTTAGGCTATATAGTTTATTAAAAGCTAGATATATAACTAATAATATAAATAGTAGAGTACTAATAAAATAAAGCTTTATATTTTTTAGAAGCTATTATTATAGAAGCTTTTTTTTAACTTTCTTTTTAATAAGCTAAATAATCTAATAGTATATAAGTTAAATACTTATTAGAAATATATAAAAGTAAAATAGTATAATAGCTAAAATATATATACTTTCTATATTTATTTTAAAATACTAGAAGAATAAATAGAGCTATATATTCTAGTTTAACTCTTCTTTTATTACTTTTCTTAGCTTCGAACTAAGCTATATATTATAGTTATAGATTATAATATTATTTCTACTAACTATAAATCTCTAATAAAGCTTACTATTATACTAGAAAAAAACCTAGTATAGAAAAAGAATCTATTTTATTTTTACTTTATTAGTCTAGTAGTAAATAATAATAGAGATATACTAAAACTAAGAAATAAGTTAAAAAATAAGTAAAAGAATAAATTATAATTAAATAAATAAAATAATAGAAAAAAATAAAAAAACTTAGAAGCCTATTATAAAAGATAGTAAAGAGATCTATTATTATATTTATAATAAAGTAGGCTATATTAAGCCTAACTATTTAAAAAATAAAAATAAGAATAAATTAAATAGTAATTTAAATAAATAACTTATTAGAAAATTAGAAAAAAAATAAGCTTTATTACTACTTTTTTAATAATAATATAGCTAGAATAAGAGTAAGTAATTACTACTATAAAGCTTATTAAACTACTAAAAAAAAAGCTACTAAGTAAAAGTAATACTTAATATAGAAGCTTAGATTATTATTCTTTAATAGTACTTTACTATTAAATAGAACCTAATATTAGTTAAAGCTAAAATACTATAGCTATAATAGCTAAAGAACTAAAAGATAGCTTATTATAGTATCTACTATATAAACCTTATATTATATAATAGTAGAAAGAAAGTAAAAGCTATAATAATTCTTATATATAGAGTCGATCTAGATAATACTAAACTACTACTTAGTAGATATATACTATATAGTTTAGAAATAGATATCTAGAATAGCTCTAGTACTTAGTTATAGAGTATTATTTCTAGCTATATTAAATACGTTTTACTAAAAAAGCTATATTAAAAAATAAAGTATAAAAATATACTAGTATACTATATAGAATAGATTAACCTCTAAGTAAATAATAGTTTACTATTAGTTAGAATTATAACTATAGAAGCTAGTAAATCTATTTACTAGAAGTATTAAATAGCTACTAAAATATTTTTAATAAAAACTTAGTAAGTATACTATTTTCTTTCTAAGATACTAATTATATAATTAATATAAAAGAGAGTAAAAGTCTACTCTATAGCCTATTATATAATCTCTTATTTTAAGAGCTAGAAGTCTTTTATAAATACTTAGAAAAAAAACTAGCTTTAGAATAAATTATTTATAATACTAGTTCTACTAGTATACTACTATTATTTATACCTAAGAAAAATAAAAAGCTATAGCTTTATATTAACTATTATACTCTAAACGCTATTACTATTAAAAATTATATACTTCTATCTCTTATTAATAAAACCTTAGATTAGCTAATAGAAGCTAAATACTTTACTATTTTTAATTTTAAAAATACTTACTACTATATTTATATCTAAGAAAATAATAAATAGAAAATAGTATTCTATATCTAGTATAGATATTATAAATATTAAGTTATATCTTTTAGCTTAACTAATACTCTTACTACGTTTTAGTTATATATAAATAGAGCTTTTACTAGTTTCTTTAATAGCTTATATATAGTATATCTAAATAATATTTTTATTTATATTTATAGTAATTTACTAATAGACTATTAGAAAGTAGTTAAGTATATTCTCGACTAGCTATACTAAATAGAGCTTTTTTATAATATTAAAAAGTATATATTTACTACTAAAGAAGTAGTATTTCTTAGGTTTAGAGTTAATTATAAAAAAGTAGTACTAGATTTAGAAAAAGTATCTACTATTACTTAATAGCTAGTTCTAAAAAATATTATAAAAGTCTAATTTTTTCTAAAGTTTACTAACTTCTATTACTAATTTATAGCTAGATATTCTAAGATTACTTTTTTTATTATCGAGTTTCTAAAAAAGAATATTAGCTAGTAATAGAGTACTTAATAGTAGAGTATTTTTAAGCTACTAAAAGTAAAATTTATTATAACTTCGATTCTATAATACTTTAATCTAATAAAAAAAGTTAAGCTAGAAACTAATACTTTAGATTTTAGGCTATTAGATATTATATTTTAATTATAAGATAATAGATTATAGTATCTAGTAGTATTTATATCTTAGAAAATAATTCTTATAAAAAAAATTACTAAATATTTAATTAGAAGCTATTAGTAATTATCTACTACTTTAAAGTATAGTAGTATTACTTTAGTAGGCTCTCTAAGCCTATATAGATATATACTAACTATAATAACCTTAAGAATATCTAGATAGTATAATAGCTAAACTCTTATTAAGTATAATAAGCTATATTTTTTAAAGCTTTTAATTTTAAAATTTATTATTAGTAAAAGAAAAATAACTCTACTAATAGACTATTAAAACGTTCTAATTATTAAATAGAGAACTTAGTAGTAAATTAGATACTACTAACTCTATAGTATAAGTTAGTACTATTAGATAGTATTATATATATATAAGCTATTTATATTATATATATTTAAGTTAAAATAGTAAATAGATTCTAAGAATCTAGAGCTAGAAAAATTCTAGTTAATAGTAGACCTACTATAAAAATAGAAAGTAATATATCCTAAATTACTAGCGCTACTAAATATATATAGTATATACTATACTCTATTATAAAAATACTTCTAATAAGTAAAACTATATTTAGAAATATTAATAAGTTATTTATTAGTTTTATTACTTAGCTATAGTAATATAACGACTTTATTAAGTATAAAAGAAATAAGCTAATAGTAAATAGATATCGAAATTATAAAAATTCTATATAGATATTTAATAAATAAAACCTACTTTATTATAATAGAAAGCTATATATATTTAATAAGCTAGTAGTTTAAGCTAAAGTAATTACTATAAATTATAATTCTAAGCTCGCTAGCTATTTTAGGAGTAAAAAAACTATAGTACTAATATATAGAACTCTATACTAGCTAGAGATAGTAAATAAAGTAAAAATATATATTAAAATATATTTAGTATACTAATATAATAAAGCTTCTTACTAGCTACTCTATAGTATTTTAGCTTTACTACGTCACGAAAACCCCTTCTCCGATTTAGACGATTTAGCCGATTTAGTCGATTTAGACGATTATTAGCCGATTCTAGTAAAATAGAATCGGCTAAAATTGTCTCTACTAACTAAATCGTCTCTATTG